>JAMPIV010004344.1:0-169308 GCA_024509875.1 Oreohelix idahoensis | reverse complement strand
GAGTTTAAATCCTTCACAAAAGCGTCGGCAGAATTACAGAGTTAACATACTCAGCCAAAGCAGTATTGTTCTCGCTTATTCTGAATATCTTGTAAAGACTGCCTAAAGATAGAAGCGTTTTGTTTCTTCTATTTACATATCTACCAAAAGTGATCTTGTGCTAGGTTAGATACATTTGAAGCCCATATTCAGAATTACAGAGTTAACATACTCAGCCAAAGCAGTATTGTTCTCGCTTATTCTGAATATCTTGTAAAGACTGCCTAAAGATAGAAGCGTTTTGTTTCTTCTATTTACATATCTGCCAAAAGTGATCTTGTGCTAGGTTAGATATATTTGAAGCCCATATTAGATACTCTTGAGTTTTGGCCACTGTTGGACCACTACTGAAAAACAGGGGAGGCAATACCGTCACCTGGCACTTGGACTTTAACAACTGGTTCAGAAACAAGAATACAGGAATGATAAATGAGATGACACAGAAAGATGAACAGCATAGCGGACATACATTTATAACAAATAAACAGATCAGATACACAGTCAGAAGTGCTATAGGACCAAATGATGATCTTCTCACAATAATAAAGTGACGAAATCTGACGTGGTCTGGTCATGTGTCAAGATCACATGGGCAACAAGAGATTGTTCTTCACCTCATAGTATCAGTGGTTTCTTGACCACTTTTGTCTACTAGTTAGTCATACGTCACGAGAAGACGTCCTGATGTAACCAACAGATCCATAGAAATGATTAATGGTTGAGAGGGGCGCAATGTAGCAACAATTTTTATAACAATTAACACGTACAACTCCCCGCCCCCGACAATAAAAAACAAATATTCAGAATATATCTTGAACAAACCAATGTGCCATCATCACTAACAAGCGATTATCACCAATCTCTGTAACGTACTTTATTATTGCCAGTTCCAGACAACAGCTTCTATATCCAGCCCTGTGATGTATTTGAGTACCGTGTAGACCTCTATGTTTGACGATAATCACAAAGTTAAAGAAAGTATTTGTATTTAATTGTTTCAACCTGACCATACAATACGTGAGGTAGACATGGAAAGACCTTGAACTGATGGCACGTGACAGGAGGACTTGGCATGTATTTGTTGAAGGTCATTGCTCCCTGAGGAGCTAAAGGGTGTTGATTGATTGATACATTATGTACATGTGAGACAATGAGATTCCATCAGCCTACCTGTATAATGTAAAACTGGAAACAATACAGGAAATATATATGATATGTTACAGAAAGGCCATCGGCAAATCTGACATGGATCGTATTAAACTTGAACAGATTAGACATAAAGTTAGAAATGTTATAGGACCATAAGATGACTAACTCACAACATTAAAGTGACGGAAGCTGACATGGTATGGCCACATATGTGCTACCAAAACACTACAGTCACAGCCACCGAAAACACTCACATACACTAGTCACAATCAAAATAAATGTATACAAAGATATCTTTTCGTGTCCTCTTTAAAATCTTAACGGACATAAATATATTTAATCCAAGGTAGACAATTCAAATAAGACATAAAATGCTAAACTGAATAATACATTTCTTTTTCTTGATTTTATTTTATCAAGTTAATATTTAAATTATAATAAAACTAATAAGGGTACGTTTTATTTATTTATACGTTTGGCATATTTTTTAAATTATTTAAATATTTTTGGTTGTACTTTAAAAATAAAATAAAATGTATTCACTTGGTGCACATATTCATGTAGGGAACACTTATGTCCTGTGCCACTCTTAATGATAATGGTGCGTCACTGTCACAGTCGGAAAGGTCTTTTATATTTGTACAGCGCAAATAACGCTGTGAAACCCAACGCCCTAATATCTGGCCTTTGGCTAGGATCATGTGTCTAGACACAGGGACCAGTGCAGTGACATTCATGTGTCATTAGGTCTCTTGTGTGAGAACACAGAAGATCACTACAGTGACACAGTTTGTCATTGGGTCTTCTTGTGTTGGGACATGTGGTCTTGACCAGGGCCGGGTTTGGGCGGGTACTAATGCGACCTCATGCGAGGAAAAAATATGCGACCTCAAGCGAGGAAAAAAAAAAAGTCTAGACACAGGGATCAGTACAGTGACATTCATGTGTCATTAGGCCCCTTGTGTGAGAACACAGAGGATCACTACAGTGACACAGTTTGTCATTGGGTCTTCTTGTGTTGGGACATGTGGTCTTGACCAGAGCCGGGTTTGGGGTGGGTGCCAATGCGACCTCATGCGAGGAAAAAAAAAATATGTGAATATGCCCCCTAATATAACCAACTAGGTTGAACGGGACTCGCCTCGCCAAAACGAGGCAAAACTTTATTTTGGAATAAAAAATGATACTGGTTGATCCTCATTAGCCGGTTCTCGCAGGAAATATATGTTTCATATTAATTTACTGTTTACAGTCCTGGGGTTTCCCTTCCTTATGTCTAATAAATGTTTATACTATACCAAACCTACCCTCTGTCCTGTTCTCACTGTTCTAGTCTACTATCATTTACTGGACACTGTATTAAGGTCCTTGTCTTGTTGGATTGGCCTATACTGCAGGATAGAGAAACAACAGAAGTGATTGCGTCATTAATAGGCTGAACTGCCCATGGTGGACTTCCGGTGTCGTATATTTTGGTTCGCACTGATGACCTGCCATTGAAACATCATTTTATGATGATGCGTAGATGGCAGTGAGGTTAGTGTGATTCACTTGCATGGCTAGGCGGGGTTGTCGCACGGAAGGTCCTGTGTTCAAATCCTGGATAAGCCACTCATGTCTGTTGTTTTTCTGTTGTCAGGTGTTCTATTTCTTTATTTCCTGCGAGTGCCTGATAACATACCTTTATATTTGTGTCATATTAATTAGCCGGTTCGCAGATTTTCAAACCAAAAGGTTCCATGAGCGCTAACAGACGCTCTTCATCCATCTTTTCAACACCTGTATGACAAAACATACCAGTCAACGGTCAGCGCTGTTACAACGTTAATTTTATTTTCACTCCTAGGTTCTCTAGGACCTCTTTATATATATACTCTCTGTCCACGAGGTATCCCATATTCTTCTAAATATCCACATCTCGAAGACCATAATTCTTTCTCTCAACTGTTCGTTGTCAAGAGATTGATAAAGTGTGATGATAAAAGAAATCTCTTTACAGAGCGAAACGAATAAGTCCCCTTCTGGACGCATGCTTCGGCCCCTGTACAGCGCTGATGGAACATTTGGGCGAGCAAATATACGAGATAACAGCATAAATGTCTAAGATATTAGCATTGACAATGATGGAGCAAATATACGAGATAACAGCATAAATGTCTAAGATATTAGTATTGACAATGATGGGGCAAATATACGAGATAACAGCATAAATGTCTAAGATATTAGTAGTGACAATGATGGAGCAAATATACGAAATAACAGCATGAATGTCCAAGATATTAATATTGACAATGATGGAGCAAATATACGAGATAACAGCATGAATGTCTAAGATATTAGCATTGACAATGATGGAGCAAATATACGAGATAACAGCATAAATGTCTAAGATATTAGCATTGACAGTGATGGAGCAAATTTACGAGATAACAGCATGAATCTCTAAGACATTAGCACTGACAACGACAGAGCTAATATATGAGATAACAACATGAATCTGTAAGACATTAACATTGACAACGACAGAGGAGATATACAAGATAATAACATGAGTCTCTAAGACATTAACATTGGCAACGACAGAGCTAATATACGAGATAACAACATGAATCTTTAAGACATTAGCATTGTCAACGACACAGCAAATACATATTTAGTGCATCAACTTGCGCTTCAAAAGAAAATCTAAAAATAAATAAAATTATTCACAAATTAAAACAGGAAATGCTTTCCTAATATCGATAACACACTGCTGTTTGTCATAAATAACTGTGCAGTTTTGCTAAATATATATATTGCACTTCATTCAACCAGTTTAAGACACAACATGAAGATCAACACATCTAATACATAATCTAAGAAAATCAGCTGATCACCACGCCCACTTAACATACATGTCAACAACATCAGACTTAAGCAGGTTCCAGAGTTCAAATACTTAGGAAACATATTTACAGAAAATTGAAAACTTGACAGAGAAATTGAAACAAGATGTCTAAAAGCCAATGCAGTGACTTAACAACTGTCACCACTGCTCAAACATCTGAATATCAGGTTTGAGTCTAAACGACAGCTGATAAATAGTATATTCTCACTACCTCTTTGCTATCAGTGCTAAACATGGTCTCTGACCAAAGCACATGAGAGAAAAATCTCATTGTTTGAGATGAGATGTTTAAGAAAACAATTTATGTCAACAGGAGAGACAGAATGAGAAATTATCATATACACAAAACTGTAGGAACTACATCCTGCATAACGTATATAGAGACACAGAAAATGAAGAGGTCTATCCATCTCATGAGAATGGCGACCAACAAACGACCACCTAGAGCCTACAACACTAGAAGATCTGGTTTCAGGACACCGGGAAGAAAAAGAGACAGGTAGATAGACAGCATCATTGACATCCTACAACAACACGGGCTTACATCAGCCAAGGCGACACACTCTAGCTAACCACTAAGCTTCACCGCAATAGTGAAAGAAAGTAAGTACGTATTAATACGCGAAACAATATGATACAATAGACCAACTCCAGAACAAAGCAATACAGCAAGCAGCTAGTGAGTCCAGTATCATAGGGATTTATTTTTAACACATTTACAAAATGTTGCTGATTAGAATAACTACAAAAACTTCAAAATGAAGTAAAAAATGTCAAAGACACAACAGAGAGGGAACAAACAACCGGACACACTCACCCTGTCAGTCTGACAGACTCTGATCACTTATCAAACCAAGAAAATTAAATGTTTTCTTTGTACTTTGTATAAAAACGTTTTAAACATTTTCCACTTGATGTATATATAAGTTTAAGTTTACTTACTAGCTACTCAAACTTCTTAACAGAAATAGTGGCTCACCACAAAAATGGTTCGAATATATAACTCGACCTGACACAGACCACAACTGAATATTGTGTTTTAACTTGTTCTGGTCTGACTATTGGCATTTACATTCTAAAGGATTATCATCTTCTAACGGTGTAAACTGAAACCTTGTTTTGAGATGGAAGCACAAAAAGAAATTTTTGGATCTGGAAATGGACTCACTAGAGAGAGGATGCCTGCATAAATCGGGCTCCGTGATGTTGTCAATAACCGGCCCTTGGCCGCGACAAAGGCGTGTCCATCTTTCCTCATGAGTGCGCTGATGGCCCCTGGTAGAATACCGAGCGATGGCGTCTCTTCTCTCTACAGATTTGAGAATCCCGTTCTCTGGTATTTCAATCTGTCATCACATGTCCATGGACGTTTCTTCGAGAAACTACACGGAAGGAAAATACAGCTTTCCAACCCAGAACTAAACCTGCATATTGAGCACCTTGAAAAAGAACGCTCAAAAGTCACCGTCATTTGGCTTCCGCCAACAATGAAAGAAACGACTGTGAAAGCATTGGCAGCATCAATTACGGGCGACCAAGAAGCCGAGGTCTACAAGATTCAAAATGCTCCGGATAAATGGGGTATGCTCTGTCGGCCATCGACACATATCCCACATTACGTGGAACTACGTTTCAAAAAGGCGAGTGCACCAAAACACAAACGTTTGGTAACAGTGCCGGGACGGCGAACAGTGTGCCATCACTGTGGTGAGGACACTCACTGGGCTAACCACTGTTCGAGAAAACCTGGAAAAGATCTCAGCACCAAGTGGCCATGGCTACAAACGAACAGTACAGAGCCCGCTAAGAGCAACGACGAAGTACCCACAGAGCCATTGACCATTGAGGATGGGTGGAAAGTAGTCTCCTATCTTGATTCCCGGAACAGGAGGCAGCGACGGCATTCAGCCCCGTACAGTCCTGGCGATGGAACAAGTGCCAGTACAAAAATGGAAAACAACAAAACACCCTTACACCTCATGACAACAAGAAAAATAAGCCAGCGAGTAACAAGACCCAAGACCCATGAGAAGACAAGAAACACAGGATCCAATTATATATCAACACATGAAACTCCTATTCCAGAAACCGTAGCCCAACCCAACCCAGCAGATCCAAGTCAGACACCCACCCCAACACAGGACCTGGACGACAACACAAACTACACATCACCGACCAAATCAACTAACAGACTCATAACAGACATACAAGACGGTGAAAATAATTGGTACAACAACCAAAAAAGACACTAGGACCAATTTGACAATGGTATGTAATTTATCCCACAATGTTATTACAAACATTTCTTTTTTTATTAATTCCATATTAGACGTGTAAAATGGTAGTTGAACTGTTGATAATTAGTGTAAATGTTAGCGGCTTTCGCTCAAAACTACTTCACATCATAACACTTATACATAAACACAAGCTAGACTTTATACTTTTGCAGGAAACACATACACAGACGAACATTCATTATAAATCACATCCCAGTTAGGACTACGACATTCCTGTTTTAAATTAGCCATACACAACACATGTTCAGGAACAGCTATACTACAAACATCAGAGAGATGGGAAATACTTAGAACAATCCGGGACAGCGATCGCAAAATAACCATCGCTCAAGTAGGAAACAACACACACACACACATACACGGTGGTGAATATACACGCTCCAGCAAACTACAACCGCCACCCACAATTTTACGAAAACGTAGACAACTTGCTCACTCACTCATGCAGAGGACGTAAAATTATATTAGGATGCGATTTTAACTGTGTTTTGACAGATATGGACGTGGTTGGTGGAGTAGTTGGAACACAGATAAGGAGAGCAAACAGAGAAGACGCACACCAACTAGACATAATACAAACCATAATGGATATGCACAGTTTATTAGATGCCTACAGATACACACACTCCCACAGTATTGAAACAACGCATGCACACACAGCACACAACAGAGCTGCACGATTAGACAGAATCTATGTGCCGTCAACACACCACATAATTCAAGCAAAACACTTGCCATAAGCTCTCAAGTTCACAGATCACAAAGCAGTACTCGCAGCCTTTAACACTACACAAGCAAGCACACATTCCAAACGTTCCCCACACTGGAAAACCAACAACACTTTGTTTCAAAACAAATTATACGTAGAACACATGACCAAACTAATTCTTACATACCAAGCGATATACCAATAGAAAATATTGAAGAACACAGGGAAACACGTAAATGCACCAAACGCGAACGAACACAGCTAATGTCATCCATCATACACATACACCGCATACAACAAGAAACATTTATAGCGAAAGCTATACAACTGACAAAGCAAATATACAAAAACTCTCCCTCCATTCTAACGCTACAAAATGAACTACAACAATACAAATACCACAGGTTCCAAGGAGCCCTATTATGGACAAAAGTCAACACAATCACACAAGAGACTCCCAGCAAACAATACATATCAATGGAACAAAATATACAACGATGCAGACAAATAGGGCTGATAGTGGTTTTAGAAGGGACCACACAGACAGAAACACAAGAAATATTGCAGGCTTTCGAAATTTATTACAGGAACCTGTCAATCAATCAATCAATCAATCAGTCAATCAATCAATACCCATCAGCTCCCCAAGGAGCATAGGCCTTCAACAAACACAAATTAAGTCTTCCTGTCCCGTGCCATCCGCCCAAGTTCTTTCAATGTTTTCCTCATCATTTTCACCTCTGTTTCCAGTTCTCTTCTCCATGTGTTTTTTGGTCTATCTCTGCCTCTCTTTCCCTGTGGATTCCAGAACAAGGACTGCCTTGTAATGCTATCAACAGGTTTCCTCAATGTGTGTCCTATCCATCGCCAGCGTCTTCTTCTCAACTCTTGTTCCACTGGCACTCGTCTAGTTCTTGTCATCAATTCCATATATGTGACTTTGTCATACCATTTCAGTCCTTCTATTCTACGCAAGCACCCGTTTATAAAAGTCTGTAGCTTTTTGGTTGTTGTTTTTGTTGTTCTCCATGTCTCAGAGCCATACAATAGGTCTGACTTCACATTTGAGTTGAAGATTCTTATTTTCGTGTTGGACTTGGTTTCTCTTGTTCTCTATGTTTCCCAATGCAATGAAAGTTCCTCTTGCTTTTTGTATTCTTATTTTTATATCGCTGTCTGTCCCTCCAACTTTGTCTATATTACTTCCAAGATATGTGTACGATTCTACATCTTTTAGTGGTGTTTCTTCAAGTTCAAACTTGTTATCATTTCTTGCATTTATTCTCATAATCTTTGTCTTTTCCCTGTATATTTTCAGGCCCACTTGTTGTGACCCTTCATCGAGAATTTTTATTTTCTCTTGCATCTGATTATGGTTATGGGACAGAAGAGCCAAGTCATCTGCAAAATCCAGATCATCAAGCTGTTTAGTCAGATTCCACTGGATTCCATTTCTGTTGTTTGATGTCGATGTTTTCATAACCCAATCTATTGCTAGTAAGAAAGGAAATGGAGACAAGCGGCATCCCTGTCTCACTCCCGTCATAATCCTAAACGGTTCTGTAAGTTGTCTTTATGAAGAGCTCTGCATGTCATGTCTTCATAGGTCTTCTTTATTAAATTAATGATCTTCATGGGAAAAATAATGCCTCATCAACTTCGAAAGCGATTCTCTGTCTACATTGTCAAATGCCTTTTCATAGTCCACGAATCCGATGTATTGCGGTGAATTCCTTTCCAGACTTCGTTCAACTATTATTCTCAATGTGGCTATCTGGTCTGTACTGGATCTATTTTGTCGAAAACCTGCTTGTTCATCTCTCAGTTGCTTGGACTCTTTTATTCTCTCAAGAATGATTCTGTTGAATAGTTTTCCCTGGCACTGATTGTAACATTATTCCTCTATAATTTGAGCACTCTTGTAGATTTCCTTTCTTATGCAACTTGACCAGGTAACCTTCCTTCCATTCTGCTGGTATTTCCTCTCTCTCCCAGACTTTGCCAAGTAGTTTGTATAATATCTCTGTTAGTATATGGTGTTAGGTCCATATTTTCTCGACCATCGGCACACTAGGTGTGATGTGGTCAGCATCACGCCGGCCGCCTTAACCAACCCAGAGTTGCTCTGGTACCCAATTAGGGCTGGGTCGACCCAGGAGTCATTTGCAGTCTAAAAAATATCCCACCTCAACTGGGGATCGAACCATGGACCGCTGAGCTAGGAAGCCAGTGCAATATCCACTGTGCTACCGCGGCTCCCTCTGTAGAGGTATCAATATCTGTCTTGATGGTCTCTGCTGGAATGCATTCTGGACCAGCTGCTTTTCCATCTTTCAGAAGCTTTATGGCTTTCTTTATTTCTTCTCTACTTGGTCGTTCACAGCTGATTTGTAGCTCCTCTTCTACTGGCTGGATGTCTGGGGGATTAGTTGGAAATGGTCTATTCTCAAAATGTTCTGTCCATCTCTACATTTGTTCTTGTATATTACTAAGCAATTTTCCATTCTTATCGTTTATGAGTCCATTTGCTTGTTTATATTTCCCTGTTAGCTTCTTTGTGTTGTTGTACAGGTCCCTCATTTTTCCTTTGGCTACAGCTTCCTCTGCTTCTCTTACCAGATCATCAATATATTTCATCTTGTCTCTTTTGACGTTTCTTCTTTGTTTGCTTCTATGTACCCTTCATGAGCTTTGGAGCTTCTGGTTTTGCTTCTATTTAAATCTGCTTTCTTGTTTTTCCTGTTTTCTATCTTACTAATGGTTTCTGTTGTTATCCATGCTTTGTGCTGATGTTCTCTTTTTCTCAGTACTTCTTCACATGTCTCGTTCCATATATTTTTTACTTGTTGCCAGTGGTCTTCCGTATCTGTTTCATCTTCCAGCTGTTGGAGTACAGTGGTATTTGTTCGATACTGTGATTGAAAATGTTTCGCTTATTTCCGGATTTCTTAGATATCCCACATTATACTGTTGTCTATAGCTATATGCTGTTGTAAATGTCTTGAGTTTTAATTTTGATTTAGCCATCAGAAGATGGTGGTCTGATACAACATCTGCTCCTCTACGTACTTTCACGTCATGCAATGATGACCTAAACATCTTACTTAAGCATATGTGATCAATCTGATTGATTTGCAAGTTCTGTGATTCTGGTGATATCAGTAATTCTGTAGTTGGATATAGCTTCCTCCTATAGCTAGTTGATTTGAAGCACAGAAATTTGCTAATAGTTCCTCATTCTCGTTCATCATACTTAATCCATGTTTTCCCTTGATTTCTTCAAAGCCAGTGTTGTCTTGGCGTGAGTTGTTTAACAACCGATGACGTAAATCGGAATAGCCAAGACCGTCTATCTGTAAGCATAACGGATTTGAAGTCCACAGAAATAAAAAATAATAGTTCCAACCAAAAGGTGGTAAAATCGCCCACCACCCTCTCGTTCAGTTGATCCAGAGAAGACAACTTGCACGGACGTAGATTAGAACTCGGTACGGTGTAACCAGGTGCATCTCATACTAACTCCACGTCCTTGGCCATCTAACATATGAACTTGAAGCTAACATGATATCAACTCCGCGTTAAGTATATAATTTTTACAGTATAGTGAGTTTTAATTCACTGTTTTCGAGTGACTTGCTTCCGTGACAATCTATTTTCATAACAAAATTTGGTTAGACCAGAAATGCTTAAATTTCTTACGCAAGTTATAAGAGAGGTAGAGGTTCCACCATCATTTACGCCCAGTGGAGTTACCAGAAACTTAAAGAAAGAGAATCTTGCATTGGATAGAAGTTGTGTTTATACAACCGATGACTTAAATGCATGCAGAAAATCGGAATTAGCCAAGAACCGTCTATACTGTTGAAAAGCTATCATAACGGCACGCAATTGAGATGAAATAAATTCACAGAGGAAAAAACATGGTAACTATAGATCGTCAGAGCCTCCAAAAGTAACTTAACTTGACCGACACATATCTTGAACTTATACCTCTCATAATTGTTCTCAATATATTCCCACCACTCGGCGATACAAATCCAAACCACATATTCTCCATGCGAGGATATAAATCCTTCCAGCTTGACAGAGAGGGGGAAGGAGTACTTGTTGTAAGGTGAAGTCAGAAAACTCCTTACCCAGAGAGCTTTATGTTTCTATAAAGTGGAAATTATTCTAGGAAGATGACCAGACCATAAGATTGTACGGACTTATATGCCACTTCAGATTTAGAACAACTATGGTACATCGGAATATGACCAGACCAAGAGTGTATCTTATATGCCATCAGATGAAGATCTTTCATCATTAGGATAGATGACCAGACCAAAAGAGTGTACCACTTTATATGCCAACCTCAGATACCTTGCCTATGGACATTAGGATAATGACCAGACCATAAGAGTGTACCCCTGTCACCTCAGTAGAGATCTTTCACTAGACGAACATTAGGATAGATGACCACACTCATAAAGTGTACCACTTATATGTCATACTCAGATAAGTCCTTTCATACATCTGACTTCAACTCCGCAGGATAGATGACCTCACGTTAAGTATATAATTTTTACAGTATAGCTATAGAGATTTTAATTCACCTAAGCAACTGCTTCGAGTGACAATCTATTTTCATCAACAAAATTTGGTTAGACCAGAAATGCTTAAATGTCATAAGAGTGTACCACTTAGATGTCACCTCAAGAAGAAGATTACCTTGAAACTATAAGAAACGAAACTGAGCTCACAAACATTGAATTTACGCAAGTTATAAGAGAGGTAGAGGTTCCACCATCATTTACGCCCAAAGTGGAGATACCTGAGAAACTTAAAGAAAGAGAATCAGATGAAATATGTGTACCGCATTGGATAGAAGTACGTGGAGGAAAACTATATGTATATTACGACACTACCTTTTCTTGAAGATTCTTAAATGCATGCAGAAAACCATGTGAATTTGTTTTCAAGCCAATAAATTGTTTTCATTGATCCCAGAAGACTTCTTGCATAAATACTGTTGAAAATGTAGAAGTTATCATTTGATTGAAAGTATACTATTGAATGTCACAAAACCTATATCATCTCACAGAGGAATTTCGGAACGAACATGGTAACTAATATCGTCAAGAGTATCTACCTCTGGTGGCACATCAGTAACTTAACTTGACCGACACAAAATTGAACTTATACCTCTCATAATTAAATCTCAATATATTCCCACTCGGTAACAAATCCAAACCACATATTCTCCATGCGAGGATATAAATCCTTCCAGCTTGACAGAGAGGGTCACAAGGAAGGAGTACTTGTGTTAATCAGAAACTCCTTACCTAGCAGAGAGCTTTATGTTTCTATAAAGTGGAAATTATTGGAGCTGACATTAGGATAGATGACCAGACCATAAGAGTGTACCACTTATATGCCACTTCACATAGAGATCTTTCACTAGCAACTATGGACATTAGGATAGATGACCAGACCATAAGAGTGTACCACTTATATGTCACCTCAGATAGAGATCTTTCACTAGCAACAATGAACATTAGGATAGATGACCACACCATAAGAGTGTACCACTTATATGTCACCTCAGATAGAGATCTTTCACTAGCAACTATGAACATGAGGATAGATGACCACACCATAAGAGTGTACCACTTATATGCTACCTCAGATAGAGATCTTTTACTAGCAACCATGGACATTAGGATAGATGACCAGACCATAAGAGTGTACCACTTATATGTCACCTCAGATAGAGATCTTTCACTAGCAACTATGAACATTAGGATAGATGAACAGACCATAAGAGTGTACCACTTATATGACACCTCAGATAGAGATCTTTCACTAGCAACTATGAACATTACGATAGATGACCAGACCATAAGAGTGTACCACTTATATGTCACCTCAGATAGAGATCTTTCACTAGCAACTATGAACATTAGGACAGATGACCAGACCATAAGAGTGTACCACTTATATGTCACCTCAGATAGAGATCTTTCACTAGCAACTATGAACATTAGGTTAGATGACCAGACCATAAAAGTGTACCACTTATATGCCACCTCAGATAGAGATCTTTCACTAGCAACTATGGACATTAGGATAGATGACCAGACCATAAAAGTGTACCACTTATATGCCACCTCAGATAGAGATCTTTCACTAGCAGCTATGGACATTAGGATAGATGACCAGACCATAAGAGTGTACCACTTATATGCCACTTCAGATAGAGATCTTTCACTAGCAACTATGAACATTAGGATAGATGACCAGACCATAAGAGGGTACCACTTATATACCACCTGAGATAGAGATCTTTCACTAGCAACTATGGACATTAGGATAGATGACCAGACCATAAGTGTGTACAACTTATATGCCACCTCAGATAGAGATCTTTCACTAGCAACTATGGACATTAGGATAGATGACCAAACCATAAAAGTGTACCACTTATATGCCACCTCAGATAGAGATCTTTCACTAACAACTATGAACATTAGGATAGATGACCAGACCATAAAATGTACCAGACCTCAGATAGAGATCTTTCACCATAAGACATTAGTAGATACCACATAAGAGTGTATATACCACCTGAGATAGAGATCTTTCACTAGCAACTATGGACATTAGGATAGATGACCAGACCATAAGTGTGTACAACTTATATGCCACCTCAGATAGAGATCTTTCACTAGCAACTATGGACATTAGGATAGATGAGATGACCAGACCACCTAAAAGATCTTTGTACCACTTATATGACCCAACCACCACTTATATGCCACCTCAGATAGAGATCTTTCACTAGCAACTATGAACATTAGGATAGATGACCAGACCATAAGAGTATACCACTTATATGTCACCTCAGATAGAGATCTTTCACTAGCAACTAAGAGTGAACTTTTAGGATAGATGACCACTAACAACCATTAGATAGATGACCAGAGTGTACCCCTTATATGTCACCTCAGATAGAGATCTTTCACTAGCAACAACGAACATTAGGATAGATGACCAGACCATAAGAGTGTACCGGGCTCAGATAGAGATCTTTCACTAGCAGCTATGGACATTAGGATAGATGACCAGACCATAAGAGTGTACCACTTATATGCCACTTCAGATAGAGATCTTTCACTAGCAACTATGAACATTAGGATAGATGACCAGACCATAAGAGGGTACCACTCATATACCACCTGAGATAGAGATCTTTCACTAGCAACTATGGACATTAGGATAGATGACCAGACCATAAGTGTGTACAACTTATATGCCACCTCAGATAGAGATCTTTCACTAGCAACTATGGACATTAGGATAGATGACCAAACCATAAAAGTGTACCACTTATATGCCACCTCAGATAGAGATCTTTCACTAACAACTATGAACATTAGGATAGATGACCAGACCATAAGAGTGTACCACTTATATGCCACCTCAGATAGAGATCTTTCACTAACAACTATGGACATTAGGATAGATGACCAGACCATAAGAGTGTACCACTTATATGCCACCTCAGATAGAGATCTTTCACTAACAACTATGAAAATTAGGATAGATGACCAGACCATAAGAGTGTATCACTTATATGCCACCTCAGATAGAGATCTTTCACTAGCAACTATGAACATTAGGATAGATGACCAGACCATAAGAGTGTACCACTTATATGTCACCTCAGATAGAGATCTTTCACTAACAACTATGAACATTAGGATAGATGACCAGACCATAAGAGTGTACCACTTATATGTCACCTCAGATAGAGATCTTTCACTAACAACTATGAACATTAGGATAGATGACCAGATCATAAGAGTGTACCACTTATATGTCACCTCAGATAGAGATCTTTCACTAACAACTATGGACATTAGGATAGAAGAGCAGACCATAAGAGTGTACCACTTATATGTCACCTCAGATAGAGATCTTTCACTAGCAACTATGAACATTAGGATAGATGACCAGACCATAAGAGTGTATCACTTATATGTCACCTCAGATAGAGATCTTTCACTAGCAACTATGAACATTAGGATAGATGCCCAGACCATAAGAGTGTACCACTTATATGTCACCTCAGATAGAGATCTTTCACTAACAACTATGAACATTAGGATAGATGACCAGACCATAAGAGTGTATCACTTATATATCACCTCCGATAGAGATCTTTCACTAACAACTATGAACATTAGGATAGATGACCAGACCATAAGAGTGTACCACTTATATGTCACCTCAGATAGAGATCTTTCACTAACAACTATGAACATTAGGATAGATGACCAGACCATAAGAGTGTACCACTTATATGTCACCTCAGATAGAGATCTTTCACTAACAACTATGAACATTAATTGCACCAACTGCCTAGTTATTAGTGATTTCAACAGCCACTCAGGAAGGTTGGGTTATTGTTGGGCACAAACATGAGGGAGCTGGCATGCTCATTAAATAGAAGAATATAATCCACTCTATTGCTATTGTCACTGGCAAATATTACAATAACTTTAATGTTAAATTAGAGGCCATGGAACAGGCAGCGGCAACTGTTATTGAGTACAAAGCACATGTAGAAAACCAGATTGTCATCTTTACAGAAGCTCTCTCAGTAATAACAGCCCTCAAGAGCCACCATGCTAAAGGATTGAAAGATCTGATAAACTCACTTGAAAGCCTGGCGAAATGCTTCAACAAGTGCACAGCAGTGGATACTAGCCCATTACAACATTCCAGACAACGAAGAGACAGATAAACTGGCTAATCAAGGGGGAGCTCTGCAACAAAATGATATAGAGACAACTTATGAAATGGCTAAAACAACTATAAAAACTACATTGAATTATAAAGGAACCGAGAACACTCAGGTCACATTAAAGATTATGCCTATCATTAGCTATCAAGGCGAGACCAAGTAATCATTTTCCGTTTACTTACTGGTCACAATAGGCTGAGGTACCATCTATGTCACAAGTACAGGATTGGTCCAACAGATCTCTGCTCCTGTGGCACCAGCCCCATGGCAACAGAACATCTGCTTCAGTCCTGCCCAACTTACAGCAGTCAACGGATTGTATATGGCAACAAGTTACTTTTCTCAACGAAAAACTGTTTGGAGATGTCAGGAATCTTCAGCTGACTTATGCCTTTTTTGGAGTCATTAATGTAGAAGTCTGAGGACGGACGAAGAAGAAGAATATGCAAACCACAAAATAATTTGCCGTCAGCGATGAAAAGCGCTCTTCAGCAATTCATATTGTTTGTTATATTTATCAATGTCCACACCTTCCTATCTCCTGTATTGTTTATCAGTTCTACTGCTGGCTTCTTCCCGTGCCATGATATCACACTGTCCAGTATCTTTTTTTTCTGTCGGTCAGACTATTGTTCCACAATCTAGGATGGTTGCTCCATGTCCAGACTATTGTTCCACAATCTAGGATGGTTGCTCCAGGTCCAGACTATTGTTCCACAATCTAGGATGGTTGTTCCATGTCCAGACTATTGTTCCATAATCTAGGATGGTTGCTCCATGTCCAGACTATTGTTCCACAATCTAGGATGGTTGTTCCATGTCCAGACTATTGTTCCAAAATCTAGTATAGTTGCTCCATGTCCAGACTATTGTTCCACAATCTAGGATGGTTGCTCCATGTCCAGACTATTGTTCCACAATCTAGGATGGTTGTTCCATGTCCAGACTATTGCTCTACAATCTAGGATGGTTGCTCCATGTCCAGTCTATTATTCTACAATCTAGGATGGTTGCTCCATGTCCAAACTATTGTTCCACAATCTAGGATGGTTGCTCCATGTCCAGACTATTGTTCCACAATCTAGGATGGTTGCTTCATGTCCAGACTATTGTTCCACAATCTAGGATGGTTGCTCCAGGTCCAGACTATTGTTCCACAATCAAGGATGGTTGCTCCATGTCCAGACTATTGTTCCACAATCTAGGATGGTTGGTTCATTTCCAGACTATTGTTCCACAATCTAGGATAGTTGCTCCATGTCCAGACTATTGTTCCACAATCTAGGATGGTTCTTCATGTCCAGACTATTGTTCCACAATCTAGAATAATTGCTCCATGTCCAGACTATTGTTCCACAATCTAGGATGGTTGCTCCATGTCCAGACTATTGTTCTACAATCTAGGATTGTTGCTCCATGTCCAGACTATTGTTCCACAATCTAGGATGGTTGCTCCATGTCCAGACTATTGTTCCACAATCTAGGATGGTTGCTCCATGTCCAGACTATTGTTCCACAATCTAGGATGGTTGCTTCATGTCCAGACTATTGTTCCACAATCTAGGATGGTTGCTCCAGGTCCAGACTATTGTTCCACAATCAAGGATGGTTGCTCCATGTCCAGACTATTGTTCCACAATCTAGGATGGTTGGTTCATTTCCAGACTATTGTTCCACAATCTAGGATAGTTGCTCCATGTCCAGACTATTGTTCCACAATCTAGGATGGTTCTTCATGTCCAGACTATTGTTCCACAATCTAGAATAATTGCTCCATGTCCAGACTATTGTTCCACAATCTAGAATGGTTGCTCCATGTCCAGACTATTGTTCTACAATCCAGGATTGTTGCTCCATGTCCAGACTATTGTTCCACAATCTAGGATGGTAGCTTCATGTCCAGACTATTGTTCCACAATCTAGGATGGTTGCTCCATGTCCAGACTATTGTTCCACATTCTAGGATGGTTGTTCCATGTCCAGACTATTGTTCCACAATCTAGGATGGTTGCTCCATGTCCAGACTATTGTTCCACAATCTAGGATGGTTTTCCATGTCCAGACTATTGTTCCACAATCTAGGATGGTTGTTCCATGTCCAGACTATTGTTCCACAATCTAGGATAGTTGTTCCATGTCCAGACTATTGTTCCACAATCTAGGATGGTTGCTCCATGTCCAGCCTATTGTTCCACAATCTAGGATGGCTGCTCCATGTCCAGACTATTGTTCTACAATCTAGGATGGTTGTTCCATGTCCAGACTATTGTTCCACAATCTAGTATAGTTGCTCCATGTCCAGACTATTGTTCCACAATCTAGGATGGTTGCTCCATGTCCAGACTATTGTTCCACAATCTAGGATGGTTGTTCCATGTCCAGACTATTGTTCTACAATCTAGGATGGTTGCTCCATGTCCAGTCTATTATTCTACAATCTAGGATGGTTGCTCCATGTCCAAACTATTGTTCCACAATCTAGGATGGTTGCTCCATGTCCAGACTATTGTTCCACAATCTAGGATGGTTGCTTCATGTCCAGACTATTGTTCCACAATCTGGGATGGTTGCTCCAGGTCCAGACTTTTGTTCCACAATCAAGGATGGTTGCTCCATGTCCAGACTATTGTTCCACAATCTAGGATGGTTCGTTCATTTCCAGACTATTGTTCGACAATCTAGGATAGTTGCTCCATGTCCAGACTATTGTTCCACAATCTAGGATGGTTCTTGATGTCCAGACTATTGTTCCACAATCTAGAATAATTGCTCCATGTCCAGACTATTGTTCCACAATCTAGGATGGTTGCTCCATGTCCAGACTATTGTTCTACAAACTAGGATTGTTGCTCCATGTCCAGACTATTGTTCCACAATCTAGGATGGTTGCTCCATGTCCAGACTATTGTTCCACAATCTAGGATGGATGCTCCATGTCCAGACTATTGTTCCACAATCTAGGATGGTTGTTCCATGTCCAGACTATTGTTCTACAATCTAGGATGGTTGCTCCATGTCCAGTCTATTATTCTACAATCTAGGATGGTTGCTCCATGTCCAAACTATTGTTCCACAATCTAGGATGGTTGCTCCATGTCCAGACTATTGTTCCACAATCTAGGATGGTTGCTTCATGTCCAGACTATTGTTCCACAATCTAGGATGGTTGCTCCAGGTCCAGACTATTGTTCCACAATCACGGATGGTTGCTCCATGTCCAGACTATTGTTCCACAATCTAGGATGGTTGGTTCATTTCCAGACTATTGTTCCACAATCTAGGATAGTTGCTCCATGTCCAGACTATTGTTCCACAATCTAGGATGGTTCTTCATGTCCAGACTATTGTTCCACAATCTAGAATAATTGCTCCATGTCCAGACTATTGTTCCACAATCTAGGATGGTTGCTCCATGTCCAGACTATTGTTCTACAAGCTAGGATTGTTGCTCCATGTCCAGACTATTGTTCCACATTCTAGGATGGTTGTTCCATGTCCAGACTATTGTTCCACAATCTAGGATGGTTGCTCCATGTCCAGACTATTGTTCCACAATCTAGGATGGTTGTTCCATGTCCAGACTATTGTTCCACAATCTAGGATGGTTGCTCCATGTCCAGACTATTGTTCCACAATCTAGGATGGTTGTTCCATGTCCAGACTATTGTTCCACAATCTAGGATGGTTGCTCCATGTCCAGCCTATTGTTCCACAATCTAGGATGGCTGCTCCATGTCCAGACTATTGTTCCACAATCTAGGATGGTTGCTCCATGTCCAGACTATTGTTCCACAATCTAGGATGGTTGCTCCATGTCCAGACTATTGTTCCACAATCTAGTATTGTTGCTCCATGTCCAACACTAAGCGACTCTATTTAATACAAAAACGTGCAGTGCGCCTAGTTTCAGACAAAAACGTGCAGTGCGCCTAGTTACAGACAAAAACCTCACACATTGTGTAGACCCATATAAATATATTTACATATTGCCTCTAAGAAAGCGCTGTTTATTTTATTTTAAGTAGTATTTTAAGATACATGTGAGAATAAATAGACTCAGTATTTAAGACGAGAGACAGGAAGGTCAGAATGTTAGACGGGCCTGCGTGTCCAAGTCTAAAGCCTTTGAAAATAAAGTTCGTGCGTTGATTCGTTAGTTCGTTCTCTATTTCTATTTCTATCAATTTTTGTTTCTACAATATGTTCGACCTTTCTTCTTTCCAAACCACGGCTTTTAATTTAAAACCAAAAAGTTTGTTTGTTTAATTAGTTTGTTCCAGAATTGTATTAGTATGCACAATGCCATAACGTGACGAAAAACTTCCAATTTTTGAAGGTTTTGCATGAATTTTCGGCTGAAAATTACCATGTAATAGGAAATTTGCATACATCTGATGCTGCGCATTACGTTTGTATTGAGTCCCATATATACACCGTTTTATTTAGTTCCATATATTTACAGTTTGTTTTAAGTTCCATGTTTACAAGGTTTGTATTGAGGGTTCTTGTGCGTTTATTCAGCGGTTAAATCAAATTCTGGATATTTATTACCCAAACCGATCACCGTACTCTTTCTTGACTGAAAAAAGTGTCATTGTCCTCTCCCCCCTCCCCCGTTGCTTAGAATTTTTTTTAAAACACGCCTGCCGTTCGTAAGGTTGTAGTCACGTAGCACATTCTGCCGTAGGGGAGTGAAGTGTTATAGACTTCGATGTACTGGGTCCCAGCTTCATGAGGTGGGGTGGCCTGTTCCCTTCCTCGCTGCCGTTGCCTTCTCTAACTCAAGATCAGAGGCAGGTACCCTTTTACAGCTGGTTAGACTGATGCGTGACACCTGTTCCCTTCCTCGCTGCCGTTGCCTTCTCTAACTCAAGATCAGAGGCAGGTACCCTTTTACAGCTGGTTTGACTGATGCGTGACACCTGTTCCCTTCCTCGCTGCCGTTGCCTTCTCTAACTCAAGATCAGAGGCAGGTACCCTTTTACAGCTGGTTTGACTGATGCGTGACACCTGCTCCCTTTCTCGCTGCCGTTGCCTTCTCTAACTCAAGATCAGAGGCAGGTACCCTTTTACAGCTGGTTTGACTGATGCGTGACACCTGTTCCCTTCCTCGCTGCCGTTGCCTTCTCTAACTCAGGATCAGAGTCAGGTACCAATTTACAGCTGTTATGGAGTGTTAGAGACTTCACCATACTAGGTCCAGCATCGAGAGATGGGGTCTACCTAGCTATAAATGGGTACTTAACCTCTAGTTAGGGAAGGAAAAGACAGCGAGGAAGGAAACTGGTCTCCCCACCTCTCGATGCTGGACCTAGTATGGTGAAGTCTCTAACACTCCATAACCAGCTGTAAATGGGTACCTGACTCTGATCCTGAGTTAGAGAAGGCAACGGCAGCGAGGAAGGGAACAGGTGTCACGCATCAGTCAAACCAGCTGTAAAAGGGTACCTGCCTCTGATCTTGAGTTAGAGAAGGCAACGGCAGCGAGAAAGGGAGCAGGTGTCACGCATCAGTCAAACCAGCTGTAAAAGGGTACCTGCCTCTGATCTTGAGTTAGAGAAGGCAACGGCAGCGAGGAAGGGAACAGGTGTCACGCATCAGTCTAACCAGCTGTAAAAGGGTACCTGCCTCTGATCTTGAGTTAGAGAAGGCAACGGCAGCGAGAAAGGGAGCAGGTGTCACGCATCAGTCAAACCAGCTGTAAAAGGGTACCTGACTCTGATCTTGAGTTAGAGAAGGCAACGGCAGCGATTTCCCTTGTTTTCTTTGTACCGTTAACTTGTAGAACTGATTCAATTCCGTTCTATTGGTTTATAAACTTTTTTTTTTTAAATACAGGGGGGGGGGGGGGGGGGGGTTGAGGGCGGGTCTGTCGTAAGCGTGTCAACTATGAATGCAAGAGAAACGCTTTTTTTTTTAACTTGCCTCCCAAATCACAATGTGAAATCAACATTTTCCAGTCAAGAAAAAGTACGGTTCTCAGTTTTGGTCATAAATTTCCAGAATTTGATTTAACCGGTGAATAAACGCACAAGAACCGTATTGAGTTCTAAATGTACACATATTTATTCAGTTCCCTATGTAGACAGTTTGTATTGAGTTCGATATTTACACAGATTTTACTGAGTTCCATATGTACACAGTTTGTGTTGAGTTCCATATGCACACAGTTTTATTGAGTTCCATATGTGCACAGTTTGTAATTGAGTTCCATATGTACAAAGTTTTATTGAGTTGCATATGTATAAAGTTTGTATTGAGTTCCTTATGTTCACAGTCGTATCGATTTCCATGTGTGCACAGTTTGTAATTGAGTTCCATATTACAAGGTTTGCATTGAGTTCCATATGTTCAAGGTTTGTACTGAGTTCCATATGTGAACAGTTCTATTGACTTCCATATGTACAGACTTTGTACTGAGCTCCATATGTACGCAGGGTGCATTGAGTTCATATGCACACATTTTTTTGAGTTCCATACGTAAACAGTTTGTAGTGAGTTCCGAATGTACACAGTTTGTATTAATAATTCAAGATGATTTGACAGTAGCAAATATCTGCTTGATAGCAGGGAAAAAAATTGTGACGACCAAAGAAAAGCACGTAATTTATTCCACTCAAAAAATGTTACTAAATAATGCCTGAGAGGAAAAGAGATCGAACCAATATTTATTAGACAACAGTTTGAATTAAGTTGCATATGAACACAGTTTAACTGAGTTCCATATGTACACCATTTATATTGAGTTCAACATGTACAAGTTTGTACTGAGTTACATAAGAACACAGTTCTTATTGAGTTCCATATGTACACAGTGTGTATTGAGTTCCATATGACCGAATTTTGTATTGCGTTCCATATGTACACAGTGTGTATTGAGTTCCACATGTACACGTTTGTACTGAATTACATATGAGCACAGTTCTTATTGAGTTCCATATGTATGCAGTTTGTATTGAGTTCCATATGTACACAGTGTGTATTGAGTTTCATTTGTACACAGTTTGCAGTGAATTCCATATGTACATATTTTTTTAGTTCCATATGTGCACAGTTTGTATTGAGTTCCGTAAGTACACAGCTTGTATTGAGTTATATGTGTACACAGATGTATTGAGTTCCATATGTACACAGTTTTATTGAATTCCATATGTACACAGTTTGTATTTAGTTCCATATGTACACAGTTTGTGTTGAGTTCCATATGTACACAGTTTGCGTTGAGTTCCATATGTACACAGTTTGTGTTTAGTTCCATATGTACACAGTTTGCGTTGAGTTCCATATGTACACAGTTTGTGTTGAGTTCCATATGTACACAGTTTGCGTTGAGTTCCATATGTACACAGTTTGTGTTGAGTTCCATATGTACACAGTTTGTGTTGAGTTCCATATGTACACAGTTTGTATTGAGTTCCATATGTACACAGTTTGTGTTGAGTTCCATATGTACACAGTTTGTGTTGAGTTCCATATGTACACAGTTTGTGTTGAGTTCCATATGTACACAGTTTGTGTTGAGTTCCATATGTACACAGTTTGTGTTGAGTTCCATATGTACACAGTTTGTGTTGAGTTCCATATGTACACAGTTTGTGTTGAGTTCCATATGTACACAGTTTGTGTTGAGTTCCATATGTACACAGTTTGTGTTGAGTTCCATATGTACACAGTTTGTGTTGAGTTCCATATGTACACAGTTTGCGTTGAGTTCCATATGTACACAGTTTGTGTTGAGTTCCATATGTACACAGTTTGCGTTGAGTTCCATATGTACACAGTTTGTGTTGAGTTCCATATGTACACAGTTTGTGTTGAGTTCCATATGTACACAGTTTGTGTTGAGTTCCATATGTACACAGTTTGTGTTGAGTTCCATATGTACACAGTTTGTGTTGAGTTCCATATGTACACAGTTTGTGTTGAGTTCCATATGTACACAGTTTGTGTTGAGTTCCATATGTACACAGTTTGTGTTGAGTTCCATATGTACACAGTTTGTGTTGAGTTCCATATGTACACAGTTTGTGTTGAGTTCCATATGTACACAGTTTGTGTTGAGTTCCATATGTACACAGTTTGTGTTGAGTTCCATATGTACACAGTTTGTGTTGAGTTCCATATGTACACAGTTTGTATTTAGTTCCATATGTACACAGTTTGTGTTGAGTTCCATATGTACACAGTTTGTGTTGAGTTCCATATGTACACAGTTTGTGTTGAGTTCCATATGTACACAGTTTGTATTTAGTTCCATATGTACACAGTTTGTATTTAGTTCCATATGTACACAGTTTGTGTTGAGTTCCATATGTACACAGTTTGTGTTGAGTTCCATATGTACACAGTTTGTGTTGAGTTCCATATGTACACAGTTTGTGTTTAGTTCCATATGTACACAGTTTGTGTTGAGTTCCATATGTACACAGTTTGTGTTGAGTTCCATATGTACACAGTTTGTATTTAGTTCCATATGTACACAGTTTGTGTTGAGTTCCATATGTACACAGTTTGTGTTGAGTTCCATATGTACACAGTTTGTGTTGAGTTCCATATGTACACAGTTTGTGTTGAGTTCCATATGTACACAGTTTGTGTTGAGTTCCATATGTACACAGTTTGTGTTGAGTTCCATATGTACACAGTTTGCGTTGAGTTCCATATGTACACAGTTTGTATTTAGTTCCATATGTACACAGTTTGTGTTGAGTTCCATATGTACACAGTTTGTGTTGAGTTCCATATGTACACAGTTTGTGTTGAGTTCCATATGTACACAGTTTGTATTTAGTTCCATATGTACACAGTTTGTATTTAGTTCCATATGTACACAGTTTGTGTTGAGTTCCATATGTACACAGTTTGTGTTGAGTTCCATATGTACACAGTTTGCGTTGAGTTCCATATGTACACAGTTTGTATTTAGTTCCATATGTACACAGTTTGTGTTGAGTTCCATATGTACACAGTTTGCGTTGAGTTCCATATGTACACAGTTTGTATTTAGTTCCATATGTACACAGTTTGTATTTAGTTCCATATGTACACAGTTTGTGTTGAGTTCCATATGTACACAGTTTGCGTTGAGTTCCATATGTACACAGTTTGTATTTAGTTCCATATGTACACAGTTTGTATTGAGTTCCATATGTACACAGTTTGTATTGAGTTCCATATGTACACAGTTTGTGTTGAGTTCCATATGTACACAGTTTGTGTTGAGTACCATATGTACTGTGATAAATGACCGCCAAAGCCGTATCACCTTAGACAAACAGAAGCTGACGTAGGTCATTGTGACACCCCTACTGTATTGTCCATCAAAAGCCCTACACAAGCAGTTAATAAGTCTGCTTCTTCAAGAAGTACATCAACATCTCCAGCAAGCAGCGCTGGATTAACCATTAAGCAATATAAGCTCGTGCTTAGGGCATCAACGAAAAAGGGGGGCACCACAGATTTTTTTCCAGTGCCGCCTGCCGGATGCAAATGTTGCAGCTGAACCAAGGCCCACAAAAAGGAGGCCTCACAATAAATGACAAATAAGGCTTGTCACACCGATTACGGAAACAGCGGCAGATGGATCTATTTGTTGTTGCCCTAAAGACGCCGCTAGGCGTGATGGGAAACTACAACAGAGAAAATCAATCTGCTGTTGCCCTTAAGACGCCACAAGGCGTGATGGCCTCTGACTGCTTGGTCGGTCTTTGGCTAAGGATGGAAGAAGAAGAAGAAGAATATATACATATATATATATAGGGAGCCGCGCTAGCGTAGTGGTTACAACACCGCTCTGGCGACCGGGTGATACAGGATCAAACCCGGGCGACGGCATTTGAGGATTTTTCGTCGACCGGGATTTGGACTGTATTAACTCGAGACCTGGCGAGGACATTTGAAGGAGTATCGTCGACCAGGGACTGGCGGCTCCTGAGCCGACCCAGCTGCAATGGGTACCTCCGAAATCGGCGAGTATTTGCCTGAATGGCGAGGGACACCTGTCTCTGTACAAGAAATAAAGGGATACTCACGTAAAATCAATGTCAGGTTAGACATAAAATAATAACCTGAGATTTCGCCTCGAGTATTAGCGGGCGTACGAAAAAAAAAAAAAAAAAAAAAAAAAAAAAAAGTATATATATATATATAAAACAAATACCTTAATAACAATGAAAGTGTAGTGTTAATAACACATTACTGGTATATATATATATATATATATATATATATATATATATATATAATATATATATATAATATATATATATATATATATATACATATATATATATATATATATATATATATATATATATATTATATATATAATATATATATATATATATATATATATATATATATATATATATATATATATATATATATATATATATATATATATATACAATGTATATATTTATTATTATATTTATCTGTCGGAGGGAAGGTATTTGGTTTTAGAATCAGGATGCTTTCCTGTTCAAAGATATATCACTCATGATTGATTGATGCTGTTGTTATATGGATTATCTCCCCTGGAGATCGAATTTGGCGTATGGATCTGGATTTTGTTAGTCTGTGCCTTGTTGGGCCAGAAAAACAGATTGTTCTTGTCTAGGTTTATGCAAGAATGTTTATGGTCCGAGTCTATGTTTACTCTGTGTCTATTTCCGACGATTCGGTCTTATATCGTGATATCTTGGTATGTCTATGTGGAACTATTTTTCCTTGTACTGTACTTTGGGGTCAGATGCTTTCGGCGCATGAAGAGACGTTAGGGAGTTCTTCGGTGATGAAGGAGCCTGGCGGGATGTCATGGCTTGAGACCTCTCCAAAGTCTGTGATCTCTATGATTTATTATGGGAACGAAGATAGTTTCTTCTAGGATTGTGAATTCTATGAGTTCCCCAGTGTTGATTCAGTAACGCCAGGAGAGCGTTTGTGTTTGCTAGTATTTCCTATGCCAAGGTAAAGAACTGTTCACTGAACTCTTTCATTCCTAGGCTCAGATTGGCAGACGTCTATATGAATTTACCTATGTCGGGACGACATGTTATCTAGCAGCACTGTATATGTTCATATGCAGCAATTATGAGGACAGAATATGCTGATACTTGTAGAAAATATTTGTGTTTATGAACAAAGCTGCTATTGAAGATTTGCTATACTTCCGTATAGTGAGCGATGCTCAACAGGGAACCAGAAGCCATTTTGGACCCTATATTTTTTGTCGATCATCAATCAGAGAACAGGGATGCCCCCTATTATCAGGTGATGATTAAGAGATCACAGTTATAAAGAAAACCCAATACTAGTGGGTTAACATTATCTTCACATAGATTTGCTGTACTGTACCTAAAGGAATCTTCGCTAGAAAAGAGGTCCTGTTTAGGAGTCAAGTTTGAACAGTATTTATTCACTGCCATGCTCGGTCAGTAAGGCCTGATGATTGTATTGATAAACAATGGAAATCTAAGTGCTTGTTTACAGATGTTCCATTGCAATGTTATTCAACATGAATGCTAACTTATGATGGTATTTCATTGATCAACATTATGATGACTTATGCCAACCTGTTTCCTGTTCCTGTGTCATCGAAGTGTGTGTCCATTAAATACAAGGAAACGTAAACAATAGTTCGTCTTACACTTCCTGTCACGACTGAGTGAGATTGCCCTATTGTCAACTCTCAGAACATTTTCCAGCATTCGCGTACTGTTGTATCCTCACTCCAAATCAATACACCACTGCGTAGGTCGAGTTGACCTTTTGTTGTCTTCATGTTTGACAACACTTTTCGAACACGATTGCAATCATCCAAGCAACACTGGTGACCGAAGATTAGACCTTATCAACCGGTAGTCTTTATCAACTGGTGGGCCAGCTTTCTGGGTTTGACCTCGCAGAAGTTGAGAAGTCAACAGACTACTGAGACCAGACCGTTTCCTGTGGCTGACACGACACACCTGCAGTACTAGTTTGCACTTTGTCACGTGACCTGTCGAGCAAATACTGTAACTAGGTCAGCGCTTGTTGACAGTTTTCGCTGTACAGACTGCATTATACAGAACAGTTGGATCAAGTGTATATTTAACTGTGTTGGCAGGAAATGAAGTACTATCGAACTGAGAAGTCCTACATTTGTTAGTTATTGTACACATCAACGGTGGAGCTTCTATGCTATGTTAAACTTTAAATATATTTAAGGCCAGAATTTGTTATTCATTAAAGTGGCAATTTATTTTGATTGAAAACTGAGCCTTCTCTGCAACACTCTATCCACAACATATTGCATTATATGATGTATGTATTGATATTACATGTATTTATATATTTATGTTTACATGTTTATATGTAATAAGTGTTTATATGTCGTGGGCGGTTGGTGAGGACTAGTATAGGATATACCGAGTCATATTGGTCCTATATTAGTGTTCTATAGGGAGCAATTTTCTTAATTGAAAATTTGCTGCAACATCTGTTGCTATTTTTTGTTAGCTGTGAAGACTGTGCTCATCGTTGTTTTCGTAATATTTTTTCTGTTCTTCAGTTTTGTTTTGATTTGTTCGTATTTGTAGATCTACCCTTTTCTAAAATTTAGTTCTATACACATTTATATTTATACACTGTGACGTCATTTGTTTTGTTGTTATCCCTTTGCAGTTGTCATCACAGATTCTGTGATTGTTTTCATTGATTTTCCTATTTGATTTATTTGATTTCTGCAAATGTTGTCATATTGTCTTTCTTATTTGTACTTTATGTATGTTGTTGGTTGTCTTGTGCTATAGAATATACTTGATCATACACTACTAGCTGTGTATTGAACTTATGAGAAATAATCAACTGATGACTAATTACTGTTACTAAAGGTACACAGTTGATTATACAAGACCTTATTTAAAGGCTTGTTTCCAACAGAGATTGGGATTGTGAGCTAATTAATCAAGTTCATTTAGAACTTGTTCCTGTTTACTTGGAAATAGATTACATTATTGTTTCAAGTGATTGCTATCATTATTAAACTTCATGCCTACATTGGAATACTTTATTGCACAAGGGAAATCCCTTGATAAGTCTGGTAAGGAATTAGAGGAGTTTGCAACTGCTCAATTTGCCATGGTATTAAAGTCAGAAGAAAAGAAGCAAAAAGAGGAAAATAGATGGAAAGCAGAAGTTGAACAAAAGAAGATAGATGCGGAGAATTTAAGATTGCAGATGCAAGCTGAGGAGAGAAAAGCTGCTGCTGAGGAGAAAAAAGCTGCTGCTGAGGAGAGAAAGCTTCAAACAGAAGAAAAAAATTAGAAGCTGCTGAAAAGAGATTAGACAGAGAAGCTGAGGAGAGAAAAGAAATAAGAGAACATGAACATCAAAAAGAACTTTTACAATTTGAGTTAGAAAAATTGAAATTGACAAATATGAGTAATGTTAATCAGTCAAATGGTAATAGTGGTAAACCCTTTACTTATAAGGTCAAGGTACCAGCGTTCAATCCTTCCAGTGACGATATTGCATTCTGGCTGAATCGTTTTGAACGTTCTTGTCGAGCTCATAATGTGGATAAATCACAATATGCTAACCAGTTATCAGAAAATTTGAAAGGTGATTCTCTGACTAGTTTAAGTTTGGTTGAAGAGGCTGACAAGGATAATTATGATGTTATTAGAGCAGCCTTATTGAAAAAATATCAATTAACAGAGGAAGGATACCGTATTTTGTTTAAGAAAATGGTACCTGAATCAGGGGTAGAATTCTCAGAATTTATTGCAAGGACACGTCTTACATTTAATCGTTGGATTGAACTGTCCAAAACAGAAAAGACATATGAAGCCCTTATGGACTTGTTGCTCAGGGACAAGATTATGTCAAGTGTTAATAAACCATTCCTTGAATTCCTACATGAGCGTAAACCTAAGACACTAAAAGAAATGCAAGAATATTGTACCCAATACGTCACGGCACATCCGGACGTAGCTTTTAGCAATGCTAAGGTTAAAGAAAGTATGCCAGTTGCATCAGCAACACCATACAACCATAATTATTCACAGAAATTTCAGGGACCACAAAACAGATTTGATAAAAAGGGTAACCATAATAGTTATCAAAACCAAGGTAACCAATCATTTCAGGGTTCTTCTTCGAAGAACTGGAGACGAGCCGACAGCCCTCGATTCAGGGGTGGTCATAATTATAGAAATTTCCGCAGAGGAAGTCATTATAGGAACTATCCAAGTTATCCATCATGGAGACAACAAGACCATAGTTATAGAGATACTCATTACAATGAATATGATAATGGTAACCAAGGGAACTATGACTCAAACCCAAATAGGGGTTACAGTAGAGGAAATAATAATGATTACAGAGGCAATAATAATCGAGGTAGATCACAATACAAAAAACATAAATCACATTATCAGGCAAACTCTGCACAGCAAGAGTCACATGAAGCCTATAAACAGACTAAAGATAATAATGATGCTAATAATATGTCATGTTCCGCTTTTGATTTTGGGAGAGCATCTCAGTGCCCCCAATGCAAAACATTATTTGAACCAACTACGGTGTCCACTTTAAGTTGTGGCCATCCTCTTCCCGCTCTTCCTGCGTCAGTCACGCATGATGGAAGAGGTTCTCTTGTCTTACATAAAGCTTTAGCAAATGAGAATCCAGTCTCAGTTCTTTTTTATTCTGGATGCACCACAATTGGTGTTAGGCAGTCGCTTGTAGATCCTTCTCGTGCCACTGGAAATGTAGTCAAATGTGTAACATTTGGCGGCACCTTAGAGAAATACTCTACTGCTATCATTAGGATTGCTATTCCTTTCTTTACAGGAGATGTACACGCATGTCTTCTGCCGAATCCGATCGCTGATCTTATCATCGGTCGTATTCACGGAGTCAAAGAATACACTCCACAACAAATTTCCGTTTGGGAAAAACAAAATATGCAAACTGCTAATGCTGTAGTCACTGGAGCTCAAGCTCTTAATATGCCTCAAACTTCATCTACTGAAGATAATGAAGTGCATAACCAAGATGATCCCTTGGTAATTTCTCGTGACTCGTTTGTAAAACAGCAAGAAGATGATCCAACTCTAAAGAAATTCTTCACTCTTGCAACAAAAGGTGATCCGAATAAAGATACAAAGCGTAAATCTTGGATTACAATGAAGAATGGCGTACTTGTACATATGGTGCAAGACTCCGCTAAATCAAGTCATTCTCAGATTCTTGTGCCCAAGAATTTGAGAGTTAAAATTTTGCAACACGCACACGACTCTCAGTGTGCTGGACATATGGGTTTTTCCCGTACAAAGTCAAGAGTTCTTGCGGCTTTTTTTGGCCTTTTGTGAACAAGGACATACGGATCTATTGTCGATCCTGTAAAGTATGTCAGGAAGTCAAATCCAAAGGTCCTCGTCATGCTGCGCCTATTCAGGCTGCAGACATTCCTATTCGACCATTTCAGAAAATGGCGATAGACATCATTGATCCATTTAAGATCAAATCTGCTAGAGGACATCAGTTTATCTTAACGTGTGTGGACATGTGCACACGTTGGCCAGAGGCTATTCCTCTGAAGAGCATTACTACTGCTGACATTGCAGATGCTCTATGGCTTATATTTTCTCGTCTGGGATTCCTCGGAGAAATATTGTCAGACCATGGCACCCAACTAATATCGGATACCATTCTCAAGTAATGTCGACTCTGCAGATAGAGAGATCCTTGAGTAGTATCTATCATCCTATGTCCAATGGGATGGTCGAACGGCTAAATAGAACACTCAAAAACTTACTAGGGAAGATAACTGAGGATCATCCTCAAGATTGGGACAGGGTTTTACCCGCGGCCCTCTTCGCTTACAGAGAGGTCCCCAATGAACATACAGGATTTTCTCCCTTTGAACTTGTCTTTGGCGCGCGACCGCGCGGCTATATGTCTTTGCTTCATGATCTCATAACCGCTGATAATATTACCGATGACACAAAATCTTCTTACGAATATGTCATCGCGCTGAGACAAAAGATTATCGAAGCATGCAAATTGGAAACTTCTTCTGAATTTGCAAAGCAGAAGGCAAGGCAATTTGCCAATAAGAAAAGAACCTTACGACAACTTTGTCCTGGTGACAAAGCATTTGTTTTGCTACCTTGTAGGGAAAAGTGACTTCTTATTTCTTGGAAAGGTCCGTACGATATAATCTCGAAAATGTCCGATGTTGACTACATTGTCGATATTGATGGAAAGCATAAAACCTTCCACATCAATATTCTTACGGAATTCCATGAGCGTCCGGATTATTTACAGCCTATTTTCCAGGCAACGGACGATTCACCAGTCCAACATGGTCATTACTCATCACTCTCCGTAATACAGGGTGAGGAAACAAGTTTTTCGGATGTTAATCTTCAGCTTCCGATGATTCCACTTCATCCGAGTGAATCATGAAAAAATGTTACTGTCTCTCCTGATTTATCTCTAGGAGAACAGCGACAAGTTTCGGCTCTGTTACAAGCATTTCAGGATGTCCTTACTCACATCCCTGGACAAACTCATGTCATTGAACATGACATTATTCTAACTGACCATAAACCTATTAGAGTCAGACCTTATCCTATCCCTATACATTTTCAAGCACAGGTTGAGAAGGAGTTGGATGAGATGATAGATTTAAAAATAATTGAACCATCCACTTCTGCATATTCTTCGCCGATTGTTATTGTTCGGAAAAAAGACAATAACATACGTCTTTGCGTTGACTATCGCAAATTGAATCAAGTTACGAAGTTCGATGCTGAACCTATGCCTTTACTAGAAGAGCTACTTACTAGGCTTTCTAAATCTCATTTTTTCACTAAACTAGATTTGTCTAAAGGATATTGGCAAGTTCCTTTATCTGAACGCGCCAAACCAATTACGGCTTTTTCTACACCTAGAGGCCTTTTTCAATGGAATTTCATGCCTTTCGGCCTTATGAACGCACTAACTACATTCGTACGCATGATGCGTCGAATTCTATCTTATCGGTCAGATGTCATCGCGTATCTAGACGACATCTGTCTTTTCAGCGATACTTGGGAAGATCACTATTCGGGGTTAGTTGAATTACTGTCTACTCTACGCGAGTATAACCTGACAGCGAAACCCTCTAAAGCCTGCATTGGTTTTAGCGAAATTTCTTTCCTAGGCCACCGAGTGAGTCATGGTTTCCTAAAGACAGAGGACCATAATATCACTAAGATACTTAACATCTCTATTCCTAAGACTAAAAAGCAAGTGCGAAGTCTCTTAGGTCTTATTCAATTTTATGGAAGATTCATTCCGAATCTATCCTCTATCATGGCATCTCTTTCTACACTACTAAAGAAAGGGTCACCTAATATGGTCCACTGGTCACAGGAATGCCAATCCTCTTTGGATAAGATTAAAAATTTGTTTTCAACACCACCTATTTTAGTTTTACCTACTACAGATAAGACATTTGTTCTTCGTAGTGAAGCTTCATCCACTGGTATTGGATCGGCACTAATGCAAGAGTACTCTGGAACTCTGCATCCTGTAATGTATATTTCCAGAAAACTTAATGCGGCAGAAAGGAATTATTCGGCTTTAGACCGTGAGCTATTAGCTATGGTTTGGTCGATCCTCAAACTACAGAGATTCCTTCTAGGCGCACATTTCATAGTAGAAACCGACCAAAAAGCTCTTACGGCTATACAGAGTAAAAATTTGAAGAGCTCGAGGTCTACTCGATATTCAATTGCTCTTCAACCTTTTCATTTTTCGGTACGAGCTATCCGTGGATCAGATAATGTGATGGCAGACATTTTGTCTAGATGCCCACATGATTCCATCTAACTGTTGGGTCTTGAACTTCTTAACACTTCCAACTCTACAAGTTTTTCTTTTCTATATCAAGATAAATACGCATTGTAATTTGTAATATAGTGATTGTATCACTACTATCACTACGTTCATTGATATATATATTCACGGATACTCGTTGATGATTTTTCTTTTTGTCAATCATGTACTTATAGTGCTTAAATATGAAATTGTTATATGCATTGTGTCATTGCCAGAATTGTAGTATACGTTGGTTTCACCTCCCTGGAAACATTTATGCTTAAGAGAAATGCTTTCTCTGAGAGGTTGAAATGTATTCTCACAAGTCGATCTATGCTTCGACTTTACCTTAATTTGAAATTATAAATTGATCTTATTAGTCATCTGCGCATTATTCGTGCGTGGTGAGCCTATTGTATGTTGCTCTCGGATGAAAAAAAAAATTTCATTTTTGTTCCCGGGGGTTGCAGAAGTCTGTTACCAACAGATTACTGGTATATATATATATATATATATATATATATATATATATATATATATATATATATATATATATATATATATATATATATATATATACACAATGTATATATTTATTATTATATTTATCTGTCGGTGGGAAGGTATTTGGTTTTAGAATCAAGATGCTTTCCTGTTCAAAGATATATCACTCATGATTGATTGATACTGTTGTTATATGGATTATCTCCCCTGGAGATCGAATTTGGCGTATGAATCTGGATTTTTTTAGTCTGTGCCTTGTTGGGCCAGAAAAACAGATTGTTCTTGTTTAGGTTTATGCAAGAATGTTTATGGTCCGAGTCTATGTTTACTCTGTGTCTATTTCAGACGATTCGGTCTTATATCGTGATATCTTGGTATGTCTATGTGGAACTATTTTTCCTTGTACTGTACTTTGGGGTCAGGTGCTTTCAGCGCATGAAGAGACGTTAGGTAGTTCTTCGGTGATGAAGGAGCCTGGCGGGATGTCATGGCTTAAGACCTGTCCAAAGTCTGTGATCTCTATGATTTATTATGGGAACGAAGATAGTTTCTTCTAGGATTGTGAATTCTATGAGTTCCCCAGTGTTGATTCAGTAACGCCAGGAGAGCGTTTGTGTTTGCTAGTATTTCCTATGCCAAGGTAAAGAACTGTTCACTGAACTCTTTCATTCCTAGGCTCAGATGGGCAGACGTCTATATGAATTTACCTATGTCGGGACGACATGTTATCTAGCAGCACTGTATATGTTTATATGCAGCAATTATGAGGACAGAATATGCTGATACTTGTAGAAAATATTTGTGTTTATGAACAAAGCTTCTATTGAAGATTTGCTATACATCCGTATAGTGAGCAATGCTCAACAGGAAACCAGAAGCCATTTTGGACCCTAACTTTTTTGCCGATCATCAATCAGAGAACAGGGATGCCCCCTATCATCAGGTGATGATTAAGAGATCACAGTTATAAAGAAAACCCAATACTAGTGGGTTAACATTATCTTCACATAGATTTGTTGTACTGTACCTAAAGGAATCTTCGCTAGAAAAGAGGTCCTGTTTAGGAGTCAAGTTTGAACAGTATTTATTCACTGACATGCTCGGTCAGTAAGGCCTGATGATTGTATTGATAAACAATGGAAATCTAAGTGCTTGTTTACAGATGTTCCATTGCAATGTTATTCAACATGAATGCTAACTTATGATGGTATTTCATTGATCAACATTATGATGTCTTATGCCAACCTGTTTCCTGTTCCTGTGTCGTCGAAGTGTGTGTCCATTAAATACAAGAAAACGTAAACAGTAGTTCGTCTTACACTTCCTGCCACGAGTGAGTGAGATTGCCCTATTGTCAACTCTCAGTACATTTTCCAGCATTCGCGTACTGTTGTATCCTCACTCCAAATCAATACACCACTGCGTAGGTCGAGTTGACCTTTTGTTATCTTCATGTTTGACACACTTTTCGAACACGATTGCAATCATCCAAGCAACACTGGTGACCGAAGATTAGACCTTATCAACCGGTAGTCTTTATCAAGTACTATCATACTATTAATATTATTATAGTACTGAAGAGGTTCATGATATATTTTAAACTTTGAAATAAAACAAAATTAGAATATGGCAACTTCCACACCGAACAACCTCAATGGCTCGCTGCTCGCTCAGCCATGAATCAGTGACAGTTGTGCGACAACTACTGCCAGTAGGAGGTATGTGATGGTCTGTGTGTAACTGTCTTTTTCTCTTGTTGAGGTGATCACTGGCCCAAGACAGTATACATGTTGTTAGATGTGTAGTGCTGGCGTATGATGAACTGAGTGTGGGTGCGAATGAAGGCGCGAATGTGTTTAGGCTCGTATATATGTAGACACTGCAACCCATATACTCACAAGCAGTAGTCAAGGATGCTTGGACACTGCAGGCACGTTTCAAAACATTTATTGACGATAACACGCATAGCATCAACAGGAACAGTCAGTGTAACAAGGTCATGCTGACCGGAAATCGTTAGGTATACATCAGGCATTCAACAGGTTGATAAACATTTGAATATTCGTGCATGGTCAATAGCAAAGTTCTTCAATAATGACAGTTCGTAGCGTCGCCCTGGTATCTCTGACTAAACGCGTCATATACCTTAATCACTTTGACATACAGGTACAACTTGGCACTTCCCGCCAATTGCACATTATCAGGCTGTAGTATATTAGACTTAACACAGGCCTCGATATGACGTCATCTGTGTACTTCTTTTAAGCAGGTTAACATCAACCCTGCAGTAATGCTTAATGTAGCCATAAATACCGCCAATCTGCGGTTCCCACAATATATCTTCGTCACTGGCCTTCTGGACAACATAAAGTCTAATAGTCTTGGATGGCTACTGTGACGTACCTCTAGTTCGACAAGTGAATTTTCCCTGATATGATGGATGATTTAAAGGGACTTTTAGCTTTTCATAACATTAGAACCCCTGAACATTTGTTGTAACTTTTCGTTTCGCCAGAGCGAATCGATTCCACCGGGACTCATTTAGTATGTGGCACGAGATCAAAGACACTGAGACGATCCCCGAGCAGAGAAGCTTGTTTCTCGCAGGTATTTATCATCTCCGCGCGAACTAAACCGCTCGCAAGATGGACCAGAGCGATCAGAAGAAAGACACTGGTGGAGATCTCAGGAAGGACGGGCGGCATGCTATCAAAGACAGTAGTGGTCCCTGAAACGATTTTGCATCTCGGTGTTCAGCACGGAACCGATCGCAGCCAGAGCGAACGGGGAAAGCTGACGCAAGCAGCGAGCGAAGATACGAGAGGCCAGGGGCGGTTTCCCTCTTTGGTCTGGCGGTCAGATCCCCAAAATCCTTCCGAGATAAAAAAAGCTGTCAAGTTTCTCATGTCCCACTCATCTTGCATTCCAGTTGTAGATATACAGATCACGTAGAAATACACTTCATCACTCGCTGGCCAGAACTTGATAGAAGCACTAGCGATATTTGAAATCTTGCTAGATTATCCCATGGATTTTCATTTATATTTGCAGTGAATTCTATTTCTGTGCAAAACGGTAATATATATATATTGTGTAAAGTGATCAGTGGTCTAGTTCATTCATTCTATTTCATTGGATTTTGTGTTAATTTAAACCTATTAAATTAAACCGTCTCAATAGTTCCAGTTGTAAATGTAATGATATACCTGCTATACTATTTCCAAAAAGATAATAGATGTTAAATGCTTAAATTAACTTTTAAAGTCGCGAAGGAATTTATAATTAATAAATTTAGTTAAGTCCTATATTTATAGATGTGTGATTTAACCACTAGAACTCGCGCAGTGTTTATTAAATACATAATTAAATACGCGAGCGTATATATAATAGTCTTAACGGGAAATTTATCGCGCGCTTAGAAGATTATTTGATTTTTAAAGTATGATTATGTTGTTATGGGTTTTCTATCTTTTTCTCTAGATTGATCACCTTTTGCAATCCCAGCAATAACGAAATCTTTCAGAGTTTCCATACTCGGTTCTTAAACTTCCAGACAGTTTGATGAGACATTTTTTTAAAGTAAATCTTGTGGTGGTCCGGTGCGGCCTAGCTAACATAATTACATGAAAGAAAGCCTACCCAAGATCATTTGATTATTATCATCAAATTAAATTACAATCTGTAAGATAAACTGGAAGATGAACAGTGCCAGTAGCGATAGTTTATATACTGCTCTATTGTGAGAGATTACCGATTTACCTGACTGTGACTGAGCCTAGTTTTTCCTCACTGGATTAAAAAAACTTTACCGGTCAGTTGCTGTCATCACGCAGTGAAGGAATATTGCCATCACCTCATTTTCACCCCTGTGTTGAATTGTGTCAGTGCCATCCCATAGACTCCTTTTATATAATAAAACACAAGAACTCTTTAAACTTCAAGTCCGGCGATAAGCGGGAATATTTGCTCTCAGTAAAAACTCGCAATATCTGGGGCGGGACATAGAAGTGCTAGACAGTTTCACATGTCAAGAGTTAATCACTGTGTTTATCATTCTAGGGATTGTCTGATGCTGCAACTCGGTAAGTGTGTGAGTATATATGAGTGTGGATCCGCACAGTGTGCATGAATGACAGGAGATTTATTTTTTTTGAAAAAACCATTTGTTAACTTGCCTACCGGGTAATACGTTTTCTGTATACCCGGCATTGTTCCTTTAGTGGGATAATTTGTTAACTCTGTTTCATCCCCCCCCCCTTTTTTTTCTTTGCTTAGTAAAGGGAAGACACCAGTTGGGATAACAGTATTTTTTTGTCTACCACCATAACTAATATTGTAACACCTCTTTCAGAGTAATTAAATTCACTGTTGGGTTAACTTTCCTATGCTCCTGATAACTATCTATCTTGAGACTGGGTTTATCTTTGTCTAATACAAGCGGGAAGGGCTTAGTCGATACCAATCTTCTTCACCCCCTCCCTACCTTGTTATTTGCATTTTCCTGTACTTATGATAATTTTATGTAACACTTGTTTTTTTTTTTTTGTGATTTGGTTTTTAAGGTAAATAAACATCATAAACTTATATCGGACTGTGTTGGAATACCCAAAAGCCCAAAAATTCCCTATTTGTTTAATATAGCTGTATCCACGTCGTCTGAGTGTTTGAAGCAACAAATCGGTGTGAGCGCAGACGTGTGTCTGGAAAACTGGCAAATAATTGTTTGACCAGGAGAGTGGAAGAGAAGATTGAGAGAAACGATTTGTCGTAAATAAGTCTGTCTTTACTCTCCTCCAGCACTCTGTGGAGCATCATATTTAATCTATACATTTCTATCACTGAGTTTTCATCATCATTCTACACTCTAAACCGGACTACTATTTCTAGACTCTTTCTCTCAAAATAAATTTACGACAATATTTGGCTGGCTCGCCGGGATAATTTTGAGATACATTTGATGCACACATATTTGTGGGCTGGTTCTGCATCTTGAGCTACATTTGAGGCATTCGCATAGCCGGGATAAAGATATTTTGAGTCTGATCTAAGTCTGGGTCTAACTAGATAGAGTGTGAGTGATCTGTCTTTGTGATTTAGGGAAATAAATAAATAAGTAATTACACCCCTAGACAACGCTTTTTAGTATTTGGGTCGTCCACACAGCATATTTACAGGTTGTTTTCTTTCCACAGCAGTAGAAAGTACGGATAAACAAAAATAGTTGTTATTTAAATTATTCTCTGGCAGAGAAACATTACATTTTTCTTTATAAGATTTGCTGGGATTGCGTGATTGTTTTACAGTCACTAAAGGGTTTTTGAAGTTAAAAGAGTTGAGCTTAGCTAAAGACGCCTTGTTCTGACTTTTTAAGTCTAGTTAACAACGTCTCTTCTCATATAATTGACTTCAGGGGGAGTTTTTTGTAGTGGAGAATTAAAATTTCAGGGAAAAAAATTTTTTTTTTCCTTTAAATTGTTTTAATATAAATTTTTCTCTACTGTTAGTAAGAGTAGATTCTTTTCTAGTGTAACTTACCATTTTAGTGGCATAGTCGCTTGCGTTAAGAGTCTTAAGTGACAATAATAGCAGCGATAAGTTAACACATTTAAGGTAGGAGGTAACTCAAGTAAATTTTTACTTTGGTTTTTCTCGTAGCGGTTCCGAGTTTCTTCCCCTTCTTGTTCCATCTTACTATTCTCTAGTCTTAGAAGCATCCAGTTCTTTGGTATGGCAGAGAGAATTAGGATAAGATCCATTTTGAGACAGGAGGCGAAGGACTCAGGATTAGAAGGAGAAGCCGCGAACCTGTTTGTCAACAAAGAACTTGAAAGATATGACGCGGACCAACAGAGAGAAGAAAAAGAGAAAAAGGAAGCGGAAGAGCGGGCAGAAGCTAGGAAGAAAGAAGCGGACGATCGTCAATTGGAGCAGAAGAAAATTGAGGCAGAGATGGACGCCCGCAGGGAAAGAGAGAAGGAAAGACAACGCGAAGAAAGAGACAAGGAAAGACAGCATGAATTGGCGCTTAAGGCTTTAGAGAGTCGGGGCGCCTCTACTTCGAATAACGGAGAGCCGTCTTCGCCCCAGTCGCAGTCAATGGATCTCTCCAGCACTCAGTCTGCCCAATTAACTGCGATGTCTTTTGCTTTAGAGTCTTTTCCTAGTCCCAATGAGAAAATTGACAGCTATCTAGAAAAATTCGAGAGGCTCGCAAATCTGTATGGGTTGGAGAGTTCCCGCTGGGCACTTAAACTCTCAACGTCACTGAAAAGTACTGCTTATGACGTATATACAAAGCTGGGAACCAACCAACATGATTACGACATGCTGAAAAAGGCCTTGCTAGAGCGGTTTGAGATGACCGCCCGAAAATTTCTGCAAATGTTCAGAAACAGCCGGAAAGAGAGCACGGAAACATTCCCGCAGTTCTCTTCACGTCTCACGGGCTATTTGACAAAGTGCATTGAATTATCTGACCTACCTCTTACATATGAGGGACTACTTGAACTTGTTCTTGTGGAACAGATAAAGTCAACTTTGTCAAACGAAACCCGTAGATTTTTGGCTGAACAGGGCGCAGTCAGGCTTGAGGACATACTCAATAAGGCAGAACGCTATACCAATGCAATGGCCGAACTTCCCAGCACAAAACGTAAACCCACAGATGAGCCATCTCGTAAACAAAATCTAGAGCAGTCATCCTATTCCTCTAATTCCTCTCAGAATTATAACCAACGAGAAAATAATACCCAGAGACCTCCCCAGGAAAAATCGAAATTCTACAAAACCCGATACCCCCCTAACAACAATTCTGATCAACCCACCAAGCCTACGTGGCAGCGCGGCCACCAAGGTCAAGGAAAAGGGAAGACCCCTACACCAGGAACGTCTGATCAGGGCAAACAAACCGGTCCAAACCGCGTCGGATGTTTGCATACAGCCTCGAAAGGTAGAGTCAATGTCAGTGATTCTCAACCTGAGGGGGACCGACCCTCAACTCGAGGAACTGTAATTTTGAATGGTACCTCAACTACTTGTCTCTTTGACACTGGATTAAGCTTTAGTTGTATTGTTGCTAGACACCTAGTCAAACCAGGTCAGGAGACAGAGGAAACCGTCAAACTCAGTGGAGTTTTTAAGAGTGACGCACCCAGGACGCTTCCTATCGCACTGGTAGAAATACACTCTGATTTTGTCAGAGGTGTTATTAAAGCGGCCATTATGGATGATCCTATCTACCCAGTTATCCTGGGATGTAGATATGTGTTTATTGGGAGACCAAAGGAGCCGATTGTGGCAGCGGTAACCACAAGAGGGCAAGCCAAGAAGGAGAGGGAGCCTGCGCCAAATTTGTTGCCGAACGAACTGAAGGAGGCGCAACAAAAGGACCCTACTCTGGAGCTCTGCTTTAAAAAACTGCCCATGGCTAAGGACCCCAGACACAACGGAGACATCTTTTCTAAGGATGGCGTATTGTATCGTAGAACGGGCAACCCGGACACGGGGAATAACCAGCTCCTAGTACCGACGCAGTACAGAAGCCAGATCTTAGAAATGGGGCACTCTCTTCCCTTTAGCGGACATATGGGACAAAACGCCACTATTCAGCGAATAAAAAACCACTATTGGTGGCCAGGAATGAACTCTGACATTATCAGGTACGTGAAATCCTGCGCCCAGTGCCAACGGGTAGCACCAAAGCACTTGACACCCCCAGTACCTATGGGGCAAATGCCAATAGTGGGTACTCCATTTGAACGGGTTGCTGTCGACATCATTGGACCCCTGGAAAGGACCAAAAGAAAGCACAGGTTCATCCTGACTTTAGTCGACACTTGCACAATGTGGGCCGAAGCTATACCGCTAACATGCACAGATTCCAAGCATGTCGCAGAAGCCCTCGTGCAAATCTTTACACGGTTGGGATTCCCTCAACAAGTTTTGACGGACAATGGATCCCAATTCCGTAGCCTGTTAATGGAGGAGATCTTTAAGATCTTGAGGGCCAAACATATCCACACAAGTCCCTACCATCCGGCCGGAAATGGGCTCGTGGAACGTTTTAATGGTACCCTCACCACCATGTTACGTAAGCTGGGTCAGGAGAAACCGGAAGACTGGGACCTATATATCGGCTGCCTTATTCGCCTACCGAGAGGTACCCCAAGCGTCTACGGGATTCGCGCCAGCTACACTTTTATTTGGCAGACCTATTAAGGGGCCACTAGAAGCCTTACTTCGGTCCCTGACAGACCAAAAGGCTGACGAGACAGTCGTCTCTGCAAGCAAGTATGTATCTGAGCTCAAGGAAAGGCTAAAGCTAGGATGGGATCTAGCTACTACCAACCTTACAAAAGCCCGCGCTAAACATGCTAAAAGATACAACAAAGCTGCAAAAGAGAGAGAACTACAACCAGGGGAGAAAGTTTTGTTGCTACTTCCAACCGGAAGCAATAAACTTCGCATCGGATGGCAAGGGCCGTTTACCGTCCTTAAAAAGATCTCACGTACCAATTACAAGATCTCCATCAAAGGAAAGGAGAAGGTCTTCCACGTAAATCTGCTTAAGAAATATTTGGAAAGACCGGTGCCATCCTCCGAGCATCTCCTGGCCGTCGCCATAGCAACGGAAGACGAGGAAGATGATGATGGTTGCATGGAGTATCCATTGCAACCCACAGAATCCTTTAAAGATGTCAAGTTCGGCGACAATCTCTCACCAGAACAACAAACAGAAACCAGGGCTCTACTAAAACAGTACAGTGCAGTCTTAACGGATGTACCTGGTCGAACAAATCTCATCGAATTTGATATGAAATTAACAAACGAGACCCCTGTTCGAACCAGAGTTTACCCCATACCGTACGCTAAAGCTGATGCACTTCGCGGAGAAATAGACAAGCTGCGTCAAGCAGGAATTATCAGTGAGTCTACATCTCCTTACAGTTCCAGTGTAGTGCTGTTGCAGAAGCCCAATAAGGAAGTTCGGCTGTGTATAGATTACCGGCTGCTAAACGCTGTAACGGAATTCCAGCCCGAACCTCTCCAAACTGTTTCTGAGTTGTTCACCAAGCTCAGCAAAGCAACGATTTTCTCCAAGATTGACCTCAGTAAAGGTTATTATCAGATACCAGTCAAGGAGGAAATTAAACCTTTGTTAGCTTTCAGCACTAGTGAAGGACATTACACATTTAATGTGATGCCGTTCGGATTGCATAACGCACCAGGAGTGTTCACCAGGATGATGAGGAAGCTTCTAGAACCTTTGCAAAGTCCCCATATCCATAATTTCATGGATGACATATTAATTGCATCGGAAACCTACGAAGAACATATTGCTACGGTTGCTATGCTCCTCAGGAGACTACAGGAAACGAGTCTCACAGCCAGACCTAGCAAATGTCTCATCGGGTTTGAACAGTTAGACTTCCTGGGTCATACTATTTCTTACGGATGCAATTGGCCTATTAAGAAGAACGTGGAGAAAATAGATGCAGCCAAAAGACCCCGAACGAAGAAAGACGTACGTTCCTTCCTATCATTATGTGCATATTATCAGAAATACATCCAGAACTTCAACGGACTGACAGCACCTCTGACTGACCTCACAAAGAAAGGTTGTCCTGATAAGGTCATATGGGATCAAAAGTGCGAACACGCGTACAGCACTTTGAAAGGACAGTTGTCTGCATACCCCATTTTGAGGTTGCCTGACCTCAAGAAACCTTTTGTATTACGGGTCGACGCGTCAGGTCAGGGCATCGGGTCAACACTGCTTCAAGCCGATGACAGCGACCCAAACATGCTATTTCCAGTTGCCTATGGCAGTCGGAAATTAAATAAAGCTGAACGGAACTACAGCGTAGTCGAAAGAGAATGTCTCGCTCTGATTGACGGTATCAGACGCCATCATGAGTTTCTCTGTGGTACATCTTTCACGGTGCAAACAGACCACGCTCCGTTAGCATTTCTGGGTGCCAATAAAGAATTTAACGCAAGGATCATGCGTTGGGCGCTTCTTTTAAGCGTTTATTCTTTCAAAGTGGAATATATTCCGGGAAGACAGAATGTCGGGGATGATTTCCTGAGTAGAAACTGGTCTACAGAGGAAGAAGATACCACTCATCCCAAAATCACCAATCAGGTCACCTCCATTGTCAAAAAATGAAACATGAAAAATGGTTTCATGTCTAAAAGTGGGGACGATTGTGACGTACGTCTAGTTCGACAAGTGAATTTTCCCTGATATGATGGATGATTTAAAGGGACTTTTAGCTTTTCATAACATTAGAACCCCTGAACATTTGTTGTAACTTTTCGTTTCGCCAGAGCGAATCGATTCCACTGGGACTCATTTAGTATGCGGCACGAGATCAAAGACACTGAGACGATCCCCGAGCAGAGAAGCTTGTTTCTCGCAGGTATTTATCATCTCCGCGCGAACTAAACCGCTCGCAAGATGGGCCAGAGCGATCAGAAGAAAGACACTGGTGGAGATCTCAGGAAGGACGGGCGGCATGCTATCAAAGACAGTAGTGGTCCCTGAAACGATTTCGCATCTCGGTGTTCAGCACGGAACCGATCGCAGCCAGAGCGAACGGGGAAAGCTGACGCAAGCAGCGAGCGAAGATACGAGAGGCCAGGGGCGGTTTCCCTCTTTGGTCTGGCGGTCAGATCCCCAAAATCCTTCCGAGATAAAAAAGCTGTCAAGTTTCTCATGTCCCACTCATCTTGCATTCCAGTTGTAGATATACAGATCACGTAGAAATACACTTCATCACTCGCTGGCCAGAACTTGATAGAAGCACTAGCGATATTTGAAATCTTGCTAGATTATCCCATGGATTTTCATTTATATTTGCAGTGAATTCTATTTCTATGCAAAACGGTAATATATATATATATTGTGTAAAGTGATCAGTGGTCTAGTTCATTCATTCTATTTCATTGTATTTTGTGTTAATTTAAACCTATTAAATTAAACCGTCTCAATAGTTCCAGTTGCAAATGTAATGATATACCTGCTATACTATTTCCAAAAAGATAATTGATGTTAAATGCTTAAATTAACTTTTAAAGTCGCGAAGGAATTTATAATTAATAAATTTAGTTAAGTCCTATATTTATAGATGTGCGATTTAACCACTAGAACTCGCGCAGTGTTTATTAAATACATAATTAAATACGCGAGCGTATATATAATAGTCTTAACGGGAAATTTATCGCGCGCTTAGAAGATTATTTGATTTTTAAAGTAAGAAATCAAGAAGAGAATAGGAATGGCCAAAGCTACATTCAACAACATGAAACATATACTGACATCCAAACAGTTATCTCATAAATTAAAACTGAGAATCATAAAGTGTTATATATATTCTGCATTTCTGTATGGTGCAGAAACATGGACGATGAATAAGCATTTGGAAGAAAGAATTGAGGCTCTTGAAATGTGGATATATAGAAGAATGGGGCGTATCTCATGGAAAGAGATGAAAACAAATAAGGAGGTCCTAGAAAATCTAGGTATGAAAAGAGAACTAATGAGAGAGGTCAAAGTTCAGCAGCTAAAATACTTTGGCCACATAAAAAGGCATAACACCTTGCAGAAGACCATAACAGAAGGGAGAGTTGAAGGTAAACGTGCAAGGGGAAGACAGCGCTATAAGTGGGAAGATAACATCAAGAGATGGACGGGAAAGAGTCTATCAGAGTGTACCACCAAGACAAGAGACAGAAGACGTTGGAGATCCATTACAGCCAACCTCCGTTGTGGAGATGGCAACTGATGATGATGATGATGAAAGTATGATTATGTTGTTATGGGTTTTCTATCTTTTTTCTCTAGATTGATCACCTTTTGCAATCCCAGCAATAACTAAATCTTTCAGAGTTTCCATACTCGGTTCTTAAACTTCCAGACAGTTTGATGAGACATTTTATTAAAGTAAATCTTGTGGTGGTCCGGTGCGGCCTAGCTAACATAATTACATGAAAGAAAGCCTACCCAAGATCATTTGATTATTATCATCAAATTAAATTACAATCTGTAAGATAAACTGGAAGATGAACAGTGCCAGTAGCGATAGTTTATATACTGCTCTATTGTGAGAGATTACCGATTTACCTGACTGTGACTGAGCCTAGTTTTTCCTCACTGGATTAAAAAAACTTTACCGGTCAGTTGCTGTCATCACGCAGTGAAGGAATATTGCCATCACCTCATTTTCACCCCTGTGTTGAATTGTGTCAGTGCCATCCCATAGACTCCTTTTATATAATAGAACACAAGAACTCTTTAAACTTCAAGTCCGGCGATAAGCGGGAATATTTGCTCTCTCAGTAAAAACTCGCAATATCTGGGGCGGGACATAGAAGTGCTAGACAGTTTCACATGTCAAGAGTTAATCACTGTGTTTATCATTCTAAGGATTGTCTAATGCTGCAACTCGGTAAGTGTGTGAGTATATATGAGTGTGGATCCGCACAGTGTGCATGAATGACAGGAGATTTATTTTTTTGAAAAAAACCATTTGTTAACTTGCCTACCGGGTAATACGTTTTCTGTATACCCGGCATTGTTCCTTTAGTGGGATAATTTGTTAACTCTGTTTCATCCCCCCCCCCTTTTTTTTCTTTGCTTAGTAAAGGGAAGACACCAGTTGGGATAACAGTATTTTTTGTCTACCACCATAACTAATATTGTAACACCTCTTTCAGAGTAATTAAATTCACTGTTGGGTTAACTTTCCTATGCTCCTGATAACTATCTATCTTGAGACTGGGTTTATCTTTGTCTAATACAAGCAGGAAGGGCTTAGTCGATACCAATCTTCTTCACCCCCCTCCCTACCTTGTTATTTGCATTTTCCTGTACTTATGATAATTTTATGTAACACTTGATATTTGTTTTTTTTTGTGATTTGGTTTTTAATGTAAATAAACATCATAAACTTATATCGGACTGTGTTGGAATACCCAAAAGCCCAAAAATTCCCTGTTTGTTTAATATAGCTGTATCCACGTCGTCTGAGTGTTTGAAGCAACAAATCGGTGTGAGCGCAGACGTGTGTCTGGAAAACTGGCAAATAATTGTTTGACCAGGAGAGTGGAAGAGAAGATTGAGAGAAACGATTTGTCGAAAATAAGTCTGTCTTTACTCTCCTCCAGCACTCTGTGGAGCATCATATTTAATCTATACATTTCTATCACTGAGTTTTCATCATCATTCTACACTCTAAACCGGACTACTATTTCTAGACTCTTTCTCTCAAAATAAATTTACGACAGCTACCTTGAGCACACAAATATAAGTTCTGAAATGTAGGACCGGTGAGCTGTAGTTCACAGACTAGGTAATCTTCTAACATGTTCTGCCACCGAAAGCGTAATAATGGAAAAAGTCGGTATTACCTGGAACCGAATCCACAGAACGTAATAAGGAACTCCGTCGTCATTCCGACGTAAAGAGAATCACTGGGGAGAACTGCCAACGCAGTCACTTCGAAGATTTCCCCGAAAACACAGAAGCCAGCTTACATCCCGGCCTGACGGAAGTAACTCTCCTTGGCGCTTCAAAAAATCTGCGCATGGGCACACGCCCGAACTGTCTACCTTTGACCCTAAAGGTCAACCACAATGAATAAACAAACAAGGGAAGACAACCCCTAATCAACCTGACATCGCAGGTAAAGACACAATTATTCTTATGAAAAAAAACATAAGCAAATAACTTGACAGATGACTCCGTCGAAAATGACAGCAACACTGTGTCTTGAAATAGCTATTGAGTGTTGTAAACTATTGAGTGCTGTAATCCGCAGTTTACATTGCTTACGCAAAATAGTCATGAGTAACACTGATCGTCATAAAACACCTCGAAAATTCGAAACTTAGCCTATGCTATATTGTTCTTAAAGCAGGTCGAGGTGGCTAAGCTTTAGTGAATTTCCAAAGTCAATTCATTGAGTTCCTTACTTACTTACTTACTTAGTCATTCCAATTCTACCGTGAGGTGTAGAGCTTTGGAAGAGAGAGCGCCAGATTATCCTATCGGCTGTCTTCCTCCAGGCATGGTTCCATTCTAGTCCTCGGTCCTTCAAAGATTGTCTAATGTGTCCTCCCAACGGACTCTGGGTCGTCCTGGGGTTCATTGAGTTCCAATTATCCAAATACTAGAGTTCAGTATGTTTGACTGTCTTACTTGCGTTTGTCTGCATGAATTTCAGTGTTTTTCTAATCCTTAAAAATATATGACCCTTATTCTTTTGTGTTTTTGTTTTTATTTTTACTTCTGTATTTTTCAGACCCCAATATGAAACGTGTTCAATTAAGTGGTGCACAAAGGAGAAAACTAGCAAAAACGAACCAACAAAATGCTTTGGATTTAGTGGCCAAAACTAGAAAGCTGACTAATTTTTTTCACACAAGTTAGACAACATGACCTTTCGGATCAAAACCAATCTCCGTCATCAGAAGTGGACACTACTACCACTTCGTTCACTTCAAGGTCAGAATATCATGATGACGTTGAGGTCAATGAGGTGTCACAGGCTGGTTCAACTAGCACATGTCTCACTACTGATCTCACGCAACCTGTAAATTCTCTTGATGTCTCTACTGCAAATGTTGATACAAGTTGATTTACAAGACAGTCTGAAGTTGAAATCATGTCTGAAAATGAAAGTCTACTGGACTATGGTGAAATGATTCAGTCTGCTGGACTATGGTGAAATGATTCAGTCTGCTGGACTATGGTGAAATGATTCAGTCTGCAAAAGATGAAGCAAATAAAGCAACAGAAAGAGTGTTGTGGCTCGATTTCTCTGCTAATGATGTGGCTTATTGGATTGCTTGTGTACCCAGTGACTGTCAACACCACAATGGGCCATTTAACAAATCTTACCGGACTTTCAATGGTGGCAAACCGGCAAGATACTGTTTACAAAAACTTTTCTGTGGGGCAAAAGCTAATGGTGACTAATACAAGAGAGAGTGGTTATTGTATTCGCCATCAACGGGGTCAGTTTACTGTTTTGTTTGTAAACCTTTTGCTCTTAAACGTTCCTCGCGTTTTGTTACAAGAGAAAAGTTCAGTGACTGGCGAAAATAAACAGGGTGATTGAAAAAGCCTACTTTTAACTTGTTATTTCTTGACTCTTTTAAAAGTAACTTTTATGAAACAAATATCAAAGTAAATAAAATTAACTGGCAATTATTAAATAAAATGCTGTGACCATTAACATTATAGCTCAACGTGAGAGCTGCTGAGTTTAACACATGACGTCATAGTGAGCCGCCATTTTTGTTGTCTCATGTAACGACAGATTATTTCCACTTTTCTTCTTCTTCCTCGTTCGCCTTCAGACCTCCACATTTATGACTCTAATGAAGGCAGTAGTCAACTCAAGGTTCCCGACATCTCGTTCACCTTCAGACCTCCACATTTATGACTCTAATGAAGGCAGTAGTCAACTCAAGGTACCCGACATCTCGTTCACCTTCAGACCTCCACATTTATGACTCTAATGAAAGCAGTAGTCAACTCAAGGTTCCCGCCATCTCGTTCACCTTCAGACCTCCACATTTATGACTCTAATGAAGGCAGTAGTCAACTCAAGGTTCCCGCCATCTCGTTCACCTTCAGACCTCCACATTTATGACTCTAATGAAGGCAGTAGTCAACTCAAGGTTCCCGACATCTCGTTCACCTTCAGACCTCTACATTTATGACTCTAATGAAGGCAGTAGTCAACTCAAGGTTCCCGACATCTCGCTCACCTTCAGACCTCCACATTTATGACTCTAATGAAGGCAGTAGTCAACTCAAGGTTCCCGACATCTCGTTCACCTTCAGACCTCTACATTTATGACTCTAATGAAGGCAGTAGTCAACTCAAGGTACCCGACATCTCGTTCACCATCAGACCTCCACATTTATGACTCTAATGAAGGCAGTAGTCAACTCAAGGTTCCCGACATCTCGTTCACCTTCAGACCTCCACATTTATGACTCTAATGAAGGCAGTAGTCAACTCAAGGTTCCCGACATCTCGTTCACCTTCAGACCTCCACATTTATGACTCTAATGAAGGCAGTAGTCAACTCAAGGTTTCCGACATCTCGTTCACCTTCAGACCTCCACATTTATGACTCTAATGAAGGCAGTAGTCAACTCAAGGTTCCCGACATCTCGTTCGCCTTCAGACCTCCACATTTATGACTCTAATGAAGGCAGTAGTCAACTCAAGGTTCTCGACATCTCGTTCGCCTTCAGACCTCCACATTTATGACTCTAATGAAGGCAGTAGTCAACTCAAGGTTCCCGACATCTCGAAACAGTTTTTCGCTGACAGAAGTCCGTTGTTGCCATATGCTACTCCGTTCATTTCTGTAGGTTGGGCAGTACTGCAGCCGGTGTTTGACTGTCATCGGGCTGGTACAGCATGTGCAGAGATCTGTTGCACCAATTTTGTATTTGTGTTATAGATGGTGTCTCAATCTGTTGTGTCCAGTGCGTAGCCGAAAAGTTATGACCTGTTCTTTCCTGGATAGTTGATGATATGCATCATTTTTTCAAATGGCCCGGGTGCTCTCTTTTCCATTTGGACTTAAATGTAGCCTTTATAGTAGCCTTTGCCGTTGCGTGAGTTGTCTCAATATCATTTTGTTGTAAGGCACCTCCTTCCTTAGCACGTTTGTCTGCCTCCTCATTTCCTGGTATGTTGCAATGAGCTGGTATCCACTGGATAGTGCACTTGTTGAAGCATTTGGCCAGTCTTTCAAGGGAGATTATCAGATCTTTCAATCCTTTAGCTTGGTGGCACTTCAGCGCTGATATTACTGAGAGGTCATCTGTAAAGATTACTATCTGTTTTTCTGCCTGTGCTTTGCATTCAATAAGTTTCCGCTGCCTGTTTCATGGCTTCTGCTTCATCACTGAGGTTATTGCAGTATTTGCCAGTGGCAATTGCCATAGAGTGGATTCTATTCTTTAATTTTATGAGGGAGAGCCGCGCTGGTGTAATGGCTTCGGCGTTGTACTGGCGACCAGGTGTTCATGGTTCAAACCCGGGCGTCGGCGTTTGAAAAAATGTTTACGGCCGGAAATTTGACTGAATAGCCTGAACGGCTCCTGTGATAAACCCTCTGTGGATAGGAAGGAGCGAAGCTCCTGACCGGGTTGGAAGGAAAGTCCTCAGGTTCCCCAGCCTCGCAATGACATGTCATTGGGCCGAAGGGCTGAAAGCCCAAGTGCCGCTGGTTAAAAAAAAAAAAAAAAAAAAAATTTTATGAGGATGCCGGCACCCCCATTTTCAACTGCATTTTTTGCTGAACCATCAGTATATGCATGTGTCCAAAGCTTTGCTGGGAATTTTTGGTCAATATACTTCTTGGTATACACTTTCTTTGTGTTTCTGCCTGTGTTCCCTTACTTTCAATGCCTGGAATATCAGATTTTAACTCAGGAAAGCATCTTATTTTCCACAGTAGGATAGTTGTGCTTGTTGGTATTTTCTTTGCAACTGTGCTTGCTAGCATGGAATTTTTGCAAATTTTTCTTTTGCTTGGGCCACAAAGTTAGTTCGCTTGAGCCTGCGTCTTCCTAGCCTATTCATTATTTGGAACATGGGGTGTCCTTCGAGTCTCTTAAATTTGTCGGCTTGTTGTAGGACTCTGCTGTCACGTCTATCCTCCATTGACTGTAGCCCTATAATGTTTTCCATATAGTTGATTTTTGTGAACTTTAGGGCCCCTGATATAATACGTGCTGCTTGGTTTTGGAGTCTGTTTACTCTGTCAAAATTTGACTTTGCTGCCGTCGACCAAGCTGTGATTGCGTATTCCATAGCAGGTCTGACTCTGCCTGTGTACAGCTTTTTGAAGATATTCTCATCAGCACCCCATGTGGTACCAGCTAACTTTTTCGTGATGGCCATGCGAAGTTTTGCCCTTAGCTGTATTTTGTTTATCTGTGACATTTCCACTTTTGATTTTTAAATTTTTTTTCATTTTATTTTGCTTCTCACAATAAAACAATAATTACAATTTATACTGTTCAAAAAAAAAAAAAGAAACGCATAGCTACTGAAGGCACACACATAGCCATAATTTTGACATTCAATAACTTTTTAAAAATTTAATGAGTTAATTGTTCAAATTGAACACAAGAATACCTTAGGGTTCAACCAATCAATTGACAGTGGTTTTGCATCTGGGTCACGAGAGTTTTTTGGCGTACGGGCTTTCCCGTTAGTATGGTGTGTGGCCTCCTCCTGCATCGATCAGCGACTGGCATCTCCTGGGCATGGATGCGATCAGACGTCTGATGTGGGCCTGTGGGATGGCTGCCCACTCTTCCTGGAGTGCCTGGAACAGATCACGACGATTGGCTGGAGCAACGTCTCGGCGATAAACACGTCTATGCAGCTCATATCACAAGTGCTCAATCGGACTCATGTCTGGAGACAGGAATGGCCAGGGAAGGGTGAGAATGTTGTTGGCAGTCAGGAACTGCGTGGTAAACCGTGCATAATGGGGTCTGGCGTTGTCCTGTTGAAACACAGACCTTTGGGCAGCCAAAAGTGGAAGGACATGGGGTCGAAGAATTTCATTGACGTATCGTTGCGCATTCAAGCCTCCTTCAATGTGCACCAATTGACTCCTTCCGTTGTAACTGATCATTCCCCATACCATTGCACCTCCACCACCGTGCGGCGGAGCTTCATCAACGCATTGTTGGACCAAACGTTCATTTCGCCTACGGTAGACAATACGCCGTCTATCATGACGCTGCAACAAAAAGAAAGATTCGTCACTAAACCAGACACGTCTCCATTGATTGTCAGCTGCCCAGGGACGATGCTGGTTGGCCCAAAGAAGTCGATTTTGGCGATGGCGGCGAGTAAGGACAGGTCCTCGGTGAGGTCGTTGTGCTCAAAGTCCAGCGTCATGTAATCTATTCCGGACAGTTTGATCAGACACATGACGTCCTGCAGGCAATGACTGGGCAGTTGAGGAAGCTGTTGTAAACCTGTCTCTGAGGTGACGAAGCCGAATAAAGCGATCCTCCGCTGCTGTTGTTACTCTGGGACGTCCACTGCGATGCCGGTCTTCAACTAAGCTAGTGGCTTGGAACCGGTGCCAAAGTCGACTGATGGTACTCTGATGCACGTTTAGATGCCTGGCAACCTGACTTTGACTTTCGCCTGCATGCAGTCGGCCAATAGCAATGTTTTTTAAAATTTATCGATAGAGACGCCATAAATGTCTGCTTGAAAATGAACTGAATTTGTTGTGTGTAGCGTTATCCTTTTATAGGGTTTCAATTGCGTAGTCAGTGAATAGTGCTCACCCCAAATTTTGTAACTTTCACGTGCGCGCAACATGAGCTGTGGTCAAAAATTGCGTCATAAACACTATTGACCACTGCGTTGTAACGATTACAAAAACGAACGCAATTCAGGTCAACACGTGCATTAGTCACTGTAAAGAACATTTGAGGCTGGTTTTCATATACCCTAGCACCAAATTTTACTTACAAACACATAAAAACGCGCCCTCGGATAGCTATGCGTTTCTTTTTTTGAACAGTATATTACCCAAATGGGAGTTATTGCGCCTTGTTTTGACCATTGTAACATGATTATCCGATAGATACACGTGTGGATTTATTCATTTAAAGGGAAATTACGTTTATATCTGTACAGTAAAAGCATTGGTACTTTTGTTATTGTCTCCCTTCATCAGCCACAGTTACAAACGGGAGACCAAGATAACAAGTGTAAATAGGTTATGAGACAAAGTTGACAGGTGTAGATAGGTTATGAGACAAAGTTGCTGATGCTGGACTTAGATAGGACACACATTAAGGAAACCTGTTGGTAGCATTACAAAACAGTCCATGTTCTGGAATGACCAGAGTAAGAGATGTAAAGAAAGACCAGACAACACACGGAGACATTAACTAGAAACAGAAATAAAAGTGATAAAGTAAAGATGGAAAGTTCTTAAGAGGTTGGCACAACACTGGAGAACGTGACTGTTAAGTTATTTTATATTCATGGGGGGGGGGGGGGGGGGGGGGGGGGTGTTAAATATTTGAGATCCTCACTTGCACGTCAAGTATTTTTTAGACGCACATTTGAGCGCATCTAGGTTAATTGTATGCTATATTATTTGCGTACGACCGTCCACCATTATTAAACGGGTATGGCGCCGTATGTCGCGGTGATTTGTTGCTATATGGGCAAGGTACTTGAGGCAGAATCCAGATAACTAGCGTCGGGTATAGACGTGATTGATTATGGTGTTCTTACCCAAGTCTAGGGAAGACATGAATATGTAGCAATTATGATCATTTGAAAGATGAATACACTTTTCTTAAGGGAGCTATGCCAAGAAGCTTGGAATTTGAATATTTAGCCAGAAACGACTCGTTTTAAGTATTTTGCGTCTGATATTTAGTCTCCTGTAACGTTATGGCAGAGCTTCAACTTGACCAGATATGTCAAGTTGCTAGTGCGTCCCACTAACGCTAGAAGCTGATTGAAGTGTTACCGTAGGTGCATATGTTGATTCAATTATAAGGCATATATGTACAAGTTTCTTGTGTGTTTGTTTATTGTCTCACTCAAGTCAAGATACTGGTATACTGCCAGAGATAGTTATTCTTGATGTTGTTTGTACCCAAGTTCGTTCCAGAATTCCTCTGTGGTGTTTAATGTGTTGTGACATTTATTAGCATACTCCTCTTTGTTCACTATTTACCGTAAAACCTTCAACTTGAGGTGGTCAAGAAAGTCTTCAGGGATCCAGCAAAACAGTTTATTATCTTGCATATACAATCCAAACAAAGGCACTTGCATGCATTCACAAATCCTTATAAAATTGCATCTGTATGATTATTTATTATTTCTTCCTGTATTAGTATCCATGTTGCGGTAAGTATGTTTCCTTAGTTCCTTTTCGTTTGCTTCTTAGATTTATCCGACTCAGGGGTAAATGACAGATGAGCTTCTACCTCTTTTATGATTTGAGCTAATTAGACATTTAAGAGCTCAGTTTCATTTCTTATAAGTTGAGATCGTTTTCCCGACATTTAGGCGTTTTTCTGGCCTAACTCGGTTTTATTCTGAAAAATGAAAAAGTCACACGAAGCTGTACTTACAGGTAATATGAATTCCGAACTTTATAAAACTTATCTGCTTCACACAGAGTTGATATCTTGATAACTTCAAGACCAGCAGTTATATGGACTAGGGCTACGTCCGTACAAACTGGCTTCTGTAGATCAACTGATTTTGGATATGCGAAATCTGCCATCGCAGCGTGGTGTGCGCTTTTACCACCTTTTTGGTTGGTTAATCTAATACTTCTTTATTTATTTTATTGGGTCGCATATGCCTACCGATGGAGGGTCTCGGATATTCCGATTTACATCATCGGTTGCTAAGCAACTCCCGCCAAAAGATAGATTTGAGTTACTATTTAACCTAGTTTCGACTAGTTTCAGTTTAAATCTGATGCTAGCGTAACTCGAGTCTTTATTTCAACAAAGCCTCGTAACTATTCTTCCTAATCTAACTGATAACTATTAGCACGAATGATGATATGGTATCAGTAGTAGACCTTCCGGTGACATAAGCTTACAGGTATATAGATAACTACGTAAAGAATATGAACATGGTCACTACGTCAGGACTATGTATACTACCAATCCGTTAACCTTGATGTGGTAACGGTTAGTGCAGTCGGTCAACGTCTCTGGTGAATTGTAATTGTGCTATGTACATTTTCCAACCATGACCATTGCTGATGAAGAATGTCTGTAAACTACTGATGTAAAGTTTCGTCATGAATAAATATGTTGTTAACATTAACTCTTCCAACGAGCATAGTGTTTATCCGTGACAACTGGTCATCATGTATTGACCCATCTTTCTTCGTTACCGGGTCCCATTATCATTAACCAGATCATCATCATACGCCAAAGAACCGGCCCACATCAAATTCGCCTAACCAAGAAATACGTCGGCCACATGTTGTAAGCCCGACAGCCCTAACAACATCAGTGACAGTCCAGTAAAGAAAAACTACCGGTAACACTGACACACATTTTGAGAAGGTCTATGCCCCTTCAGGAATTAAACGATAATGGTGATAATGAGTAAAAAGAAAACGGCAAAAAAGAGTGGGGAAATATAGGTGAAATAAAAAGTATAAAAAAACAAACGACAGAAAAAGATAATTAAGAAAAAGACAGATAACACGAGGTCAAACGAAAACTAAATAAGCACGTAAAGTAGAGAGATCTGTATTATTGTGTTCAGTTGTACTAACTAGTTTCTTAGCTAGTCTCTGACAGTACCAGTACATATATTTATATTATTGTATTCAGTTGTAACTCCGCCAATGCCGGTCCCAAGCCCGGATGAAAAAGGAGGAGGGCGGCCTGCATGGAGGCCGTAAGGAGGCAGCCCCTCCACCATGCAAAGGCACAACAGGCCAATCACCTGTTTGCTTTAAGGCCAGGAGCGGGCATGAAATTAACGTCAAAATACAAAAATGGTGGATATTGGGATTAGTCCATTTTCTGATACTTTAGCATCTCCTAAATCTAAATATAACAGAATTAAACGTCAAAATGCATTCTAACAATATTTATTTTGACTTTGAAAAAGGTATGGTATGGAGTGATTTTCTCAAACTCGAGAAAAAATGTCTGATTAGACCGAGTTTTTTTTACATAGCAACCAAGCTTACACCCCTACATATTATACATCGTTGGATTCGTCCAAATCTGCACTTTACTATAAGCAGGTCACTTATTTCGGGATTCCAAATGCCAGATTGGAAATTTATAACTTCCAAGTCAACAATAAGGGTTTCCCCACGATTCTAAATTTTTAATTGGCTGTGCGCGTTCACGTGACCGGCAACGACAATATGGCTGCGTGTTTACATTAAGGTTCGAAATTACAGTTTTGTTTAGTAATAGTTGTGACAATGCCTATAAAAACGAGATGCTCTCGTTATCTCCAACTGGAATAGGCCAGAGTTAGAGATGGAAGCAAGACTTAGCCTACACTGGAGGTAAAACGTACTTATTGTGACGATGTAATGGTAAAAACTGGGACATTAGTACTCAGGCAAGGAGGGTTGAAATAAAACACAGCGGACCGTTTGTTTGATGTGGCCTTTGACAAGAATTTAGAGACGCAGTAAACAGGAGTAAGGGTTAGGCTTAGTGGTTGAAATGAAGCAGACAGGACCATCTGTACGATAGTTCCTTAGATTAGAATTCAGAGACGCAGTAAAAAAGGCTAATGGTTACGTAAATGTATCCTAAACCTAACGACGTTGGCGACTTACTGGGATGACATCTAAGAAGACGGCCCACAGTGACTCATTTCAACCAGGTTTAAGAATCTTAACCTAACCCTAAACCTTACGACGTTGGCTACTTACTGGAATAACATCAAAGAAATCGGCCCACTGTGCTTCATTTCAACCACCAGGGAGTTACATGAACTAGCTATTACGAGTAGTAGACAGTCAATTAAAAATCATCACGTTTTCCTGAGTTTACAGAATAACGGGTGACTTCTCATAATTCAGTACATTATCATGATTCTTGTAAGCACAGTGCATATTTGTTTCCTCAATTTAATGTTTGTTTCTTGTGTATTTTTATTGACATGTCTTGTCACAGATGCTTATGTGTTATTTAAAAAATGCCTGCCAGACATGTGCAACAGCTGGTTCTTGGTACCAGAAGAAAGATTGGAAACTTCATCACATGGAAAGTGAAGCAAGGCTGTCATATACATTTTGAAGGTATTTACTTTTGAAACTTACTTTATGTTTCCCCTTGCCTAAGCATAGACATTCATGTAATTTATTTTGATCTCCATAAATATCAAGTTTAGAAACATATTTCATTACTTACATGTATTGTTTTGCTTCCATTGTACTTTAAGACACAGTTTATTAATGCTTGTTTACATCTTTATTTGAAATTTTACTAATGTAAACATTTGCCTCTTTCTAGGAAGTTCAAATGTCATGGAAGCTGAGGCAGGTAGTGATTTGTGAAGCTGTTCTCTGACACGACATAAATTTCGCTACACCGTGTAAAGTGCTTGTGATAGGAAAGCATTCAATCAGATCATAGCAATTAAACCATATAGCCCTAATATTGCTGAATTTAATCAAGGACCTGAGGCTGCTATATTTTTCAAGAAAGTCCTGGGGCTGAACAGTGGAAAAGAGGCTTGTCGACTGGCAGGAGCAAGAAAGCGTTAAACGTCTCGTGCTCAGCTCTAAAATGGCAGAAAACTGCACTAAGAAAATGAAGGACATTTAGCACAAATCTCAACAGAAAGCCAGACAAGAAACTGCAGAGGAAGCTGGATATGCTGCCGGTATGTTCTGCATGACTAGTAAGTTATTTTATTTTGCTGCAGTATCACATACTTATTTAATTATATTCTAATTATATTGAAAAATGTGATTTTAAAGAAATCATTATTCTCATACTAATTTTCTTATAACTTCCACACTTATGTATTAATTGACAAGGATAGGAACATATATTGCCCATAATCTTTTAAAACTTTTTATGTGATGGATTTTAAGTATCTGATCAAATTTTTGGTTAATTGACAAAGGTAATGTAAAATTTAGTAAAATTTGTTACTATTTTTAGACACTATTTTCAAAGTCCTACAACTTTTTTTTTGGTATTAAAGTTATCAAAAATCCATCACTGGAAAAGTTTTAACATATAATGATAAACGTTGTGTTCATATTTGGTATTCATAGCTTAATAAATAAAAAAGCCTTAGCAAATTGAAATAGAACAAAGAATCGAATATTGCTCAGCTCTAAAACGTCAGAAAACTGCGCTAAGACAAGGAAGGAAATTAGGCACAAATTTCAACAGAAAGCCAGATAGGAAGCTGCAGAGGAAGCTGGCTATGCTACCAGTATGTTCCAAATGACAAGTAACCAATTTTTCAGGGGCAATATTACAGACTTATTTATTTGTAGTCTATTTATGGAGAAAAATGCGATTTTCTCAAAATCTAATTTTCTCATCCTAATTTCCTTAAAACTTCCACACTTATGTGTTAATTGACATAAAAATTGGCACATATGTTGCGCATAATCTTTTAAAACTTTCATATTGCTGGATTTTGAGTATCTGATCAAACTTTTGATTTATTGCAAAAAATAATGTAAAATTTATCAAAATTTGTTACTTTTTTTAGACACTATATTCAAAGTCCTACAACTTTTTTTGTATTAAAGTTATCAAAAATCCAACAATTGAAAAGTTTTAAAATATAATGATAAACATTGTGTTCATTTTTGGTATTCATAGCTTAATAAATAAAAAAGCCTTAGCAAATTGAAATAGAACAATAGAATCCAATATGGCCACCGTTTCTATGGCAACCAGTAGTGCAGTGCCATAAAACTCTTCATTTTTCGTATCTAGTATTGATATAGGTTAAGTCTGTGCATTTTCATTGAAATCCAGCAATTAATAACGAAAATTGCATTTCAGTGTAGCTCCTCCCCTTAAACCATGATTACGCGAACTACAAGAGAGAAAACCGGACTGATTTTAAAGGCGACGAACTGGAACGGACTACGGACTACGACTTATGGAACTTGGAACACAATAAGTATAAATGGGAAGGAAGAGGAGCTGGTGGAAGAGACGAGGAAAGCAAAACTAGAAATCCTGGCTATAACGGAAACGAAGAAAAAAGGACAAGGAGTCATGGATCTCGATGGCAACACGTTGCTCTACAGTGGTGTACCCATATCTGAAAGAGCTAAAGGGGGCGTGGGTTGCATTGTGGCCCAAAATCAAAAAGATAGTATCAAGGGATGGAACTTTGTCTCGGAGCGCATTATGGTTGTAAAACTAAAAGAAGGAGAAACCATAGTCAACCTGGTCATAGTGTATGGGCCAAATGAGGATGAGAGAGCAGAGGTCAAGGAGGAATTCTTCGAGCTGCTTCAAAGGACAGTGGATGACTGCCTAGATGAAGTTATTATGCTCGGAGATTTTAATGCCAGAGTTGGAAATGACCATGCTAGATGGGGTGGAGTTATCGGAAGATATGGAGAAGATACTCTCAATGACAATGGAAAGCGACTCCTTAGATTCTGCAGTGAGCAGAATCTGATCATTACAAACACAAAGTTCCCCCATAAGCGCATACATGCATACACTAGATGTGAACCAACCAAGAATGAGAAGTCAGTGATCGACTATGCCATTGTTCGGAGAAGCTCATTCAGATATGTCCGAGATGCAAGAGTCTGGAGGGGGCCAGAGATTGGAAGTGATCACTACCTGCTAACAATCAAACGAACAACTGAAAGAGCTGCTCAGCCTAGTGTAACCGCGTATACCGTGAGTTTTCAGATTAGACTATATTAACATAAAATAAATTTTATAGAAACAGAAGATAAAAGAAAATCTTAACGCAGATGTTCAATTAGGCCAGTTTTAGCTTGGAAACGCCACGCATTATTTTAGGCCAAGCTTCGCGTGTATAGTGCGTTGGTCACGTGTTTTCTAACCAATGGTTAGGCTCAGTCCTTTTCCCAGAAATGAACGGGAGACGAAGCCATGTTTTTGGGCAGTATTGAACTGAGAACGTGAAAGCAAGGACATGCTTTGTCTAATCAGTGTAGATTTCAGTTGAGGACATCAACTTCAGACACAGTTGTGTATATTCAATTAATTGTGGAAGTGTTTATGGATTCCAAAACTTTGTAAGTAGGAAAAACATAACATACTTAAAAAAGATAGAGCTGACGGTCATAACCCAAGTAGGGCTATGTTCCAAGATGTGCAACAATGAAAACAAAATAGGCATATAATTGACCGATATGCTTACAAAGGAAGATCCTGATGTTGGGAAAAAGGAATGTTGCATCCTAGAAATAATATATTGAACCTTCATGCTGGTTTATAAATGTCGACATGCTATTATGAAAATCTGATGTGGTTACCATTTGACTTAACCCAGTTCTTGTTGAAAGTTAAATAAAACAGTTGTTTCATTGAACACAAATGCTGTTGACGAATCATATGTTTGCAGTTAGCCATCATACAAATTATTAAAGGATCATGCCAAAGCTAATCATTGCAGGTGCAACACAAATAATAACCATATGCTCTAAAAATAAAACATCATAGAGGATTGTCCCCGAACCTGGTTAAGTCCTGTAAGACTGTAGAGAGAAATCATCACCTCTAGCAGGCTAGCTAGTCATCAAAATCTAATACTCTCTGCAATTAAACAGCAACCCCCAATTCCCCACCCACAACGGCCACACATCTCAACTTGGTGCCCGTGATCAGTCCTCATTAAAAAAGGTATTGAGCAGGAAAACACAATACAACTTGTTGGGAAAACACAATACAACTTGTTGCCGTATGACCAGTCCTCTATTAAAGAGCAGAAGGATGATGGACCAATTAATGGAAAATTAGCCGCCGTGAACATCATAGCAGCAACTACAACAACAACTATTTAAACATGGAGAAGTGTTCGACAACCATACAGAACAGAAAGAAGAGAATAGCAATGAGAGACTTCGCTTCAGAATTATAACGTTGTAGAAGCTACGCAGTCGATTTCCCTTGCATAAGAATAGTAGATGGATTGGTTGCAAAAGTTTATAAGATTGAAATAAAAGAGATTGTTGAAATCAAGCTACAACCATTGAAAGTCAAAGAAGGGAGACCAAAATTGAATTTGAAACAACGAACTGAGCCTGCAGTCATTAGAAAAGAGCCTCAGACACAGAATGTCGCAGTGCAAACGAATGACAGGTTTAAGAAAAGTCTAATTCCAGTCAGGATAAAATCAAGACAAGTTACAGAGGACTTACTTGATTTGTGCAATGTTGAAATGGTCGATAATACAGAAAAGATGACATCTGAAGAAGAAGATAAACTAGAATGCACGGAGAGGTACGAAATGATAGCAAAGTACAGAAAAGAAGTGGAAGAAAGATTTAGAGAGAGAGATAGAAGATGGCAGCAAGCAAATCAGATAGAGAAACAACACCAAACAAAAGCTCACGTAAAACAAATCAAAATTGATAATCACCGACCCATTCCGCCTCTGACGACAAATACAAGACCAGTCAGAAAGGCCACCCTAAATTATAATCCATCCAGTACAGATTCATCTGACATATCAGAGTCAGAGACGACAGACTCTGATGAGACCACTGAAGGCTACTTGTCAGACGAACTTGATCATACAACAGACGAAGAGGGCAGAAAATATTACTGGCCGAAAACTGATAAGACAAAGCACAGCAAGACAAAGAAAATTGGCGGAATAGGTCAACCTACAAAATAGGAGCTGACGGCAGAGATAGACGTTATCCTGAGAGATGGTGACTTTGCCGTCCTCTCAATAAGGCTGGTGTATGAATTGCTGGAGAACAAGTTTGCTGTTGATTTATCTACACGCCGAGAAGAATTTCGAGAATTGATAGAAATTGCACTTACACGGTATGAACACAAGATGATCACTACCCCACACGAGAATCAGTTTCCAGCAGCACCCACTAACACTCTGGTTCCAGATGAAGAAATTTGTAAACAAACCACCAACACCCCATACGAGAAAAATTTCACAGATGTATCCATCAGGCCTATTAGAAAGCCAAAATATCGCTATAGACCCACAAGTTACATCTCCCTTAACAACACAGACTCTGACATGGACACTCAAGAAATACCAGAACAACTTTTTCACACCGACGAAATATCCAATATTCGCCCTGTTCAAACGTACGGTGAGATGATAACCAACAAGTATGAAAGAGACTCTGGTATAGATTCGCCTGGTCCTCGTTGCAAAACGGATACATCATTTGCTGGTACTTCATCCCCGGAGATTCAAGCAGCTGGCAAACGTACCTGTTTTTCTTCATCAGATGACTCAATCCCTAGCAACAAAATTCCGCGTATACAGCACAACTATATCAGACGAAAGATTCTGAAGAAACGCAATCATGTTCCAAAACCAAGCCGAGAAGTGTTAGCCTCATCTCAACTAGTCAAAAACAACAGTGTGCATATTACTGTGCCCATTGTAACCGGTGCTAACGTTCAGCACAACCAGGTCAGAAGAAAAAACAAGGCGAAACATATACCTGCCTCAAAACCAACAGATGTTCCAGCCATACAAACCCCTACCACAGTGAAACCATCACCGCAATCAAAAGATGTTAAGCCATCACCGCATTCGCCAATGTCCTCAGAGCCCCAACAATCAGCAAATGCAGTGTCACCCACAGTTACTCAGTATGATGCTCGCCTAACCAGTCGTGACATTGCAAAGTTAGAGATGGCGGCACAACTAAAGGACTTATTACTGAAGCTTTGCTGAGACACGCCCCTCGAGTCTTCAATGTACATGCCATCCAATGTACGGTCACCGCGAATGTGCACTTACGTTTAACAATGTACTAACTCTCCCCATGTACTCTATTTTCAGTTTTTGACAGTTCAAATGACTTGCTTACAGACTAAGATGTCAAAGCCTCACTGAGAAAGTTATTTTTCCAGCCTTAGAATACTGATGCCCAGAAAGAAATCAAGACCAGCCCACGGAGGATTCTAGTTAGACATTTTTATTTGGATTATTGAAATAAAGATGTCACAGATGACACAATGTTCTTTGTTTACAGACACACTTATTAGTCAGACAGTTTTTAATATTTAGAATGTTACACAACCTTACCTATAACACATGTGTCACACTATTCTGTTGTAACATTGATCTACACTTTTGTAACTGATCATATTCCACGCTCCATTCACCAGACTTCTTGTCCTTGCAGATCCAGAGTCCTGTATTTTCATGCAGACACTGTACACCAGTAGTTTTGTTTTCTTACCCCATACTAATATTTCTTTGATCTAAATTATGCTAAACTCCTTTATTCTATCACCTTGATCAATCATACTGTTCCTACTATAACATCTCTTAACAGCATATAATTCATACCCAATACTAGTATTGCATGTTATGCTATTTTTCTCCACAGGATTATTTATTTTTTTAAATGTACATTATTATTTTAGACCCAGATGTATATTAGTACTGTCAAGAATTTTAAACATTCTCCTATAGAGATTCCATATCCCAACCTTGACTCTCTATAATAAGATTTCCTTTACCCCACTGTTACAACATCTTTAAGACTTGTGATCTTTTCAATCCCAATCATATTCATTCCTTGGAATTACAATCATGTTGTAATCAGGAGATCCTTGATGTACCTTTTCCTCGCCACTTATTGACAACAGATACTGCTACAATATTCATTCTATTCTAACCTAAACTATTACTTGCAGCCCTATTGGTTAGGATTTACTATTAGGAATGTTGATAGTATATCTAGTGTTTAGTGATTGATTTTTATCATTTTTTAGTACTTGTGATACAAACAGAAAAGAAATCACAAGAAAAGAAGAGAGAAAATATGCAAAACAGAAAAGAAAGGAAAAAGAAAAAAAATGGAAAAGAGACAAAACATAACAGACAAATGAGAAGAGAAAAAACAATTGAAATTTTTTTTACAAAATGTATTATGTGTATATGCCACCCTCACACATTTTGATGATGATAAGCCAATATTGTAAAACATTGACTGCCCTGAGGTTAGCAGCTGAAGAAGAAAAAGAGAAAATAAATCACCCTATACCAGTTATACCCCCACCAGCATGATCTCTGATACTCCAACAATTTTTGTTGATACTGCCTATCACAAATACCCCAATGACATTTGCGCATGCTGAATTTCTGCAAATGAAGAATCCCTTGAGAGTATTAGTATATGCTAACCCCAGATTGAACACATTGCACCTATTTGTTGATGATGCCTTTGCCCATGTGAAAGATATAGCATTTGCACATGCTGACCTAGCAAATGAAATACCCCTCTACAGCATTTGTATATGCTGAACCCACATTGAATACCCCATCACCACATGATAACCATTAATGACACATGAGATGAAGAAGCAACAGGTTATGTATGATGAAGATGACATTTTATATTAAGGTGAAACTTTATGTTGTCACAGCTGAGATTTTGTTGTAATGTTTATGCACAAAATCCCCCACATTAACATTGGAGGAGGAATAATCTTAGTCTTTCATGGTTACGAGATAAGACAAGGATATAATGGAATATTTTATGAATACCATGGACATGGAACAAATCAGAGCAGATGATTGTTGCACATATGAGGACCATATTTGAAGTCATTATTGAAGGATTATCAGTAGACAAGGACCAATAGATTATGATAATCCCATGGAACCACAGGAACTAAGGACACAAAATGGAGATTAAATAATGGAAAAAAAAAATAATGACTGAATAATTGCTATGCCCAGAGGTAAAGGAAATAGAGATACATCCGCATTTTTGGAGAAATCTCTTTGATTTTCGCACATTGCCTTTGTAATATGAACATTGTTGTATAACAAATGACTATTCCTTATCACGAATTACAGAATGTTGTAAGATAGTTGGAATAAATTGACAATTTAAAATACTCATAACATACCCAGAATTACAGGAGAGAAAATAAATACATGGTTGATGAAATTGGACGTACTGAGATTCTGCTCACCCCGAGGATATTGGATAAAAAAAATAATGTTATCCCAAGGACAGACATGTCACAGATATATCATGGAGATACTATGAAAAAAAAATAAAAAATAAAGGAAATACAAAATGGTATACAAGGATAAACAAGTGATAACAGATACATATTGTCAAGGATACCAGGTTATTTCAAAAGTAAATGAACAAGTACAAGTAGTGAGATTTTTAATCATTTTATTTGGTACATTGTAATTGCTTATCAGAATAAATTGTTACATTGAGGTTTGAAAATGATTATGTACAGGTCTGAAATTGTTTCCCATATGCAATAATAAACAACAAAAGAAAGCATGATGGATCACCACGGATAAATTTACTGACTTACACAATTGGATCGTCATTTGCAAAGATGATGTGGATATTTAAAAAAAAAAAAAAAATGGGAATACTTTCTACTGCAATATACATGGAGTGCTTACTCAATAAATAAGTTAGGACCAAAACTTATTGGAACACCAGGAGTGAAAATAACATAAAATTTTGAACCACTCGGAGGACACAGAGATAGAATTAGGTTTTCCCCCACAATGTCCAATACAGTGTGTCAACTATATTGTTGGAATAACATGCATGTGGATTATGATAATGAAATAGGATATTATTGTTCATGTTCCCAATGTTGCCACTCCCCATATTTTCTAGTGATGACTTAATGAATATTTTTGTTGGTCAGGGTTGCCAATTTTAAAATGTGATGAAAAATGCTGGATAGTTAAAAAAAAAAAAAAAATTTTTTTTGAAGTTGATGTCCATCCCTAAGTTTTTATAGAGAAGTTGATCGCACATAGATATAGGAACCTAGTTTAGGAATTAGTTTAAAATTTTCCGAATTATTTTTGGACTTAGAAAATTTTTTTGAACTTTAAACTTTTCTGAACATTTTTTTGAACTTAAGAAATTTTTGGGATAAATTTTTTAAGATTTGATAGTACTCAAATGTCTCCCTACGGGATACATTTGCAGGGCCCCGGGATCTGTATGTAACCGCGTATACCGTGAGTTTTCAGATTAGACTATATTAACATAAAATAAATTTTATAGAAACAGAAGATAAAAGAAAATCTTAACGCAGATGTTCAATTAGGCCAGTTTTAGCTTGGAAACGCCACGCATTATTTTAGGCCAAGCTTCGCGTGTATAGTGCGTTGGTCACGTGTTTTCTAACCAATGGTTAGGCTCAGTCCTTTTCCCAGAAATGAACGGGAGACGAAGCCATGTTTTTGGGCAGTATTGAACTGAGAACGTGAAAGCAAGGACATGCTTTGTCTAATCAGTGTAGATTTCAGTTGAGGACATCAACTTCAGACACAGTTGTGTATATTCAATTAATTGTGGAAGTGTTTATGGATTCCAAAACTTTGTAAGTAGGAAAAACATAACATACTTAAAAAAGATAGAGCTGACGGTCATAACCCAAGTAGGGCTATGTTCCAAGATGTGCAACAATGAAAACAAAATAGGCATATAATTGACCGATATGCTTACAAAGGAAGATCCTGATGTTGGGAAAAAGGAATGTTGCATCCTAGAAATAATATATTGAACCTTCATGCTGGTTTATAAATGTCGACATGCTATTATGAAAATCTGATGTGGTTACCATTTGACTTAACCCAGTTCTTGTTGAAAGTTAAATAAAACAGTTGTTTCATTGAACACAAATGCTGTTGACGAATCATATGTTTGCAGTTAGCCATCATACAAATTATTAAAGGATCATGCCAAAGCTAATCATTGCAGGTGCAACACAAATAATAACCATATGCTCTAAAAATAAAACATCATAGAGGATTGTCCCCGAACCTGGTTAAGTCCTGTAAGACTGTAGAGAGAAATCATCACCTCTAGCAGGCTAGCTAGTCATCAAAATCTAATACTCTCTGCAATTAAACAGCAACCCCCAATTCCCCACCCACAACGGCCACACATCTCAACTTGGTGCCCGTGATCAGTCCTCATTAAAAAAGGTATTGAGCAGGAAAACACAATACAACTTGTTGGGAAAACACAATACAACTTGTTGCCGTATGACCAGTCCTCTATTAAAGAGCAGAAGGATGATGGACCAATTAATGGAAAATTAGCCGCCGTGAACATCATAGCAGCAACTACAACAACAACTATTTAAACATGGAGAAGTGTTCGACAACCATACAGAACAGAAAGAAGAGAATAGCAATGAGAGACTTCGCTTCAGAATTATAACGTTGTAGAAGCTACGCAGTCGATTTCCCTTGCATAAGAATAGTAGATGGATTGGTTGCAAAAGTTTATAAGATTGAAATAAAAGAGATTGTTGAAATCAAGCTACAACCATTGAAAGTCAAAGAAGGGAGACCAAAATTGAATTTGAAACAACGAACTGAGCCTGCAGTCATTAGAAAAGAGCCTCAGACACAGAATGTCGCAGTGCAAACGAATGACAGGTTTAAGAAAAGTCTAATTCCAGTCAGGATAAAATCAAGACAAGTTACAGAGGACTTACTTGATTTGTGCAATGTTGAAATGGTCGATAATACAGAAAAGATGACATCTGAAGAAGAAGATAAACTAGAATGCACGGAGAGGTACGAAATGATAGCAAAGTACAGAAAAGAAGTGGAAGAAAGATTTAGAGAGAGAGATAGAAGATGGCAGCAAGCAAATCAGATAGAGAAACAACACCAAACAAAAGCTCACGTAAAACAAATCAAAATTGATAATCACCGACCCATTCCGCCTCTGACGACAAATACAAGACCAGTCAGAAAGGCCACCCTAAATTATAATCCATCCAGTACAGATTCATCTGACATATCAGAGTCAGAGACGACAGACTCTGATGAGACCACTGAAGGCTACTTGTCAGACGAACTTGATCATACAACAGACGAAGAGGGCAGAAAATATTACTGGCCGAAAACTGATAAGACAAAGCACAGCAAGACAAAGAAAATTGGCGGAATAGGTCAACCTACAAAATAGGAGCTGACGGCAGAGATAGACGTTATCCTGAGAGATGGTGACTTTGCCGTCCTCTCAATAAGGCTGGTGTATGAATTGCTGGAGAACAAGTTTGCTGTTGATTTATCTACACGCCGAGAAGAATTTCGAGAATTGATAGAAATTGCACTTACACGGTATGAACACAAGATGATCACTACCCCACACGAGAATCAGTTTCCAGCAGCACCCACTAACACTCTGGTTCCAGATGAAGAAATTTGTAAACAAACCACCAACACCCCATACGAGAAAAATTTCACAGATGTATCCATCAGGCCTATTAGAAAGCCAAAATATCGCTATAGACCCACAAGTTACATCTCCCTTAACAACACAGACTCTGACATGGACACTCAAGAAATACCAGAACAACTTTTTCACACCGACGAAATATCCAATATTCGCCCTGTTCAAACGTACGGTGAGATGATAACCAACAAGTATGAAAGAGACTCTGGTATAGATTCGCCTGGTCCTCGTTGCAAAACGGATACATCATTTGCTGGTACTTCATCCCCGGAGATTCAAGCAGCTGGCAAACGTACCTGTTTTTCTTCATCAGATGACTCAATCCCTAGCAACAAAATTCCGCGTATACAGCACAACTATATCAGACGAAAGATTCTGAAGAAACGCAATCATGTTCCAAAACCAAGCCGAGAAGTGTTAGCCTCATCTCAACTAGTCAAAAACAACAGTGTGCATATTACTGTGCCCATTGTAACCGGTGCTAACGTTCAGCACAACCAGGTCAGAAGAAAAAACAAGGCGAAACATATACCTGCCTCAAAACCAACAGATGTTCCAGCCATACAAACCCCTACCACAGTGAAACCATCACCGCAATCAAAAGATGTTAAGCCATCACCGCATTCGCCAATGTCCTCAGAGCCCCAACAATCAGCAAATGCAGTGTCACCCACAGTTACTCAGTATGATGCTCGCCTAACCAGTCGTGACATTGCAAAGTTAGAGATGGCGGCACAACTAAAGGACTTATTACTGAAGCTTTGCTGAGACACGCCCCTCGAGTCTTCAATGTACATGCCATCCAATGTACGGTCACCGCGAATGTGCACTTACGTTTAACAATGTACTAACTCTCCCCATGTACTCTATTTTCAGTTTTTGACAGTTCAAATGACTTGCTTACAGACTAAGATGTCAAAGCCTCACTGAGAAAGTTATTTTTCCAGCCTTAGAATACTGATGCCCAGAAAGAAATCAAGACCAGTCCACGGAGGATTCTAGTTAGACATTTTTATTTGGATTATTGAAATAAAGATGTCACAGATGACACAATGTTCTTTGTTTACAGACACACTTATTAGTCAGACAGTTTTTAATATTTAGAATGTTACACAACCTTACCTATAACACATGTGTCACACTATTCTGTTGTAACATTGATCTACACTTTTGTAACTGATCATATTCCACGCTCCATTCACCAGACTTCTTGTCCTTGCAGATCCAGAGTCCTGTATTTTCATGCAGACACTGTACACCAGTAGTTTTGTTTTCTTACCCCATACTAATATTTCTTTGATCTAAATTATGCTAAACTCCTTTATTCTATCACCTTGATCAATCATACTGTTCCTACTATAACATCTCTTAACAGCATATAATTCATACCCAATACTAGTATTGCATGTTATGCTATTTTTCTCCACAGGATTATTTATTTTTTTAAATGTACATTATTATTTTAGACCCAGATGTATATTAGTACTGTCAAGAATTTTAAACATTCTCCTATAGAGATTCCATATCCCAACCTTGACTCTCTATAATAAGATTTCCTTTACCCCACTGTTACAACATCTTTAAGACTTGTGATCTTTTCAATCCCAATCATATTCATTCCTTGGAATTACAATCATGTTGTAATCAGGAGATCCTTGATGTACCTTTTCCTCGCCACTTATTGACAACAGATACTGCTACAATATTCATTCTATTCTAACCTAAACTATTACTTGCAGCCCTATTGGTTAGGATTTACTATTAGGAATGTTGATAGTATATCTAGTGTTTAGTGATTGATTTTTATCATTTTTTAGTACTTGTGATACAAACAGAAAAGAAATCACAAGAAAAGAAGAGAGAAAATATGCAAAACAGAAAAGAAAGGAAAAAGAAAAAAAAATGGAAAAGAGACAAAACATAACAGACAAATGAGAAGAGAAAAAACAATTGAAATTTTTTTTACAAAATGTATTATGTGTATATGCCACCCTCACACATTTTGATGATGATAAGCCAATATTGTAAAACATTGACTGCCCTGAGGTTAGCAGCTGAAGAAGAAAAAGAGAAAATAAATCACCCTATACCAGTTATACCCCCACCAGCATGATCTCTGATACTCCAACAATTTTTGTTGATACTGCCTATCACAAATACCCCAATGACATTTGCGCATGCTGAATTTCTGCAAATGAAGAATCCCTTGAGAGTATTAGTATATGCTAACCCCAGATTGAACACATTGCACCTATTTGTTGATGATGCCTTTGCCCATGTGAAAGATATAGCATTTGCACATGCTGACCTAGCAAATGAAATACCCCTCTACAGCATTTGTATATGCTGAACCCACATTGAATACCCCATCACCACATGATAACCATTAATGACACATGAGATGAAGAAGCAACAGGTTATGTATGATGAAGATGACATTTTATATTAAGGTGAAACTTTATGTTGTCACAGCTGAGATTTTGTTGTAATGTTTATGCACAAAATCCCCCACATTAACATTGGAGGAGGAATAATCTTAGTCTTTCATGGTTACGAGATAAGACAAGGATATAATGGAATATTTTATGAATACCATGGACATGGAACAAATCAGAGCAGATGATTGTTGCACATATGAGGACCATATTTGAAGTCATTATTGAAGGATTATCAGTAGACAAGGACCAATAGATTATGATAATCCCATGGAACCACAGGAACTAAGGACACAAAATGGAGATTAAATAATGGAAAAAAAAAATAATGACTGAATAATTGCTATGCCCAGAGGTAAAGGAAATAGAGATACATCCGCATTTTTGGAGAAATCTCTTTGATTTTCGCACATTGCCTTTGTAATATGAACATTGTTGTATAACAAATGACTATTCCTTATCACGAATTACAGAATGTTGTAAGATAGTTGGAATAAATTGACAATTTAAAATACTCATAACATACCCAGAATTACAGGAGAGAAAATAAATACATGGTTGATGAAATTGGACGTACTGAGATTCTGCTCACCCCGAGGATATTGGATAAAAAAAATAATGTTATCCCAAGGACAGACATGTCACAGATATATCATGGAGATATTATGAAAAAAAAAAAAAAAATAAAGGAAATACAAAATGGTATACAAGGATAAACAAGTGATAACAGATACATATTGTCAAGGATACCAGGTTATTTCAAAAGTAAATGAACAAGTACAAGTAGTGAGATTTTTAATCATTTTATTTGGTACATTGTAATTGCTTATCAGAATAAATTGTTACATTGAGGTTTGAAAATGATTATGTACAGGTCTGAAATTGTTTCCCATATGCAATAATAAACAACAAAAGAAAGCATGATGGATCACCACGGATAAATTTACTGACTTACACAATTGGATCGTCATTTGCAAAGATGATGTGGATATTAAAAAAAAAAAAAAAATGGGAATACTTTCTACTGCAATATACATGGAGTGCTTACTCAATAAATAAGTTAGGACCAAAACTTATTGGAACACCAGGAGTGAAAATAACATAAAATTTTGAACCACTCGGAGGACACAGAGATAGAATTAGGTTTTCCCCCACAATGTCCAATACAGTGTGTCAACTATATTGTTGGAATAACATGCATGTGGATTATGATAATGAAATAGGATATTATTGTTCATGTTCCCAATGTTGCCACTCCCCATATTTTCTAGTGATGACTTAATGAATATTTTTGTTGGTCAGGGTTGCCAATTTTAAAATGTGATGAAAAATGCTGGATAGTTAAAAAAAAAAAAAAAAAATTTTTTTTGAAGTTGATGTCCATCCCTAAGTTTTTATAGAGAAGTTGATCGCACATAGATATAGGAACCTAGTTTAGGAATTAGTTTAAATTTTTCCGAATTATTTTTGGACTTAGAAAATTTTTTTGAACTTTAAACTTTTCTGAACATTTTTTTGAACTTAAGAAATTTTTGGGATAAATTTTTTAAGATTTGATAGTACTCAAATGTCTCCCTACGGGATACATTTGCAGGGCCCCGGGATCTGTATGTAACCGCGTATACCGTGAGTTTTCAGATTAGACTATATTAACATAAAATAAATTTTATAGAAACAGAAGATAAAAGAAAATCTTAACGCAGATGTTCAATTAGGCCAGTTTTAGCTTGGAAACGCCACGCATTATTTTAGGCCAAGCTTCGCGTGTATAGTGCGTTGGTCACGTGTTTTCTAACCAATGGTTAGGCTCAGTCCTTTTCCCAGAAATGAACGGGAGACGAAGCCATGTTTTTGGGCAGTATTGAACTGAGAACGTGAAAGCAAGGACATGCTTTGTCTAATCAGTGTAGATTTCAGTTGAGGACATCAACTTCAGACACAGTTGTGTATATTCAATTAATTGTGGAAGTGTTTATGGATTCCAAAACTTTGTAAGTAGGAAAAACATAACATACTTAAAAAAGATAGAGCTGACGGTCATAACCCAAGTAGGGCTATGTTCCAAGATGTGCAACAATGAAAACAAAATAGGCATATAATTGACCGATATGCTTACAAAGGAAGATCCTGATGTTGGGAAAAAGGAATGTTGCATCCTAGAAATAATATATTGAACCTTCATGCTGGTTTATAAATGTCGACATGCTATTATGAAAATCTGATGTGGTTACCATTTGACTTAACCCAGTTCTTGTTGAAAGTTAAATAAAACAGTTGTTTCATTGAACACAAATGCTGTTGACGAATCATATGTTTGCAGTTAGCCATCATACAAATTATTAAAGGATCATGCCAAAGCTAATCATTGCAGGTGCAACACAAATAATAACCATATGCTCTAAAAATAAAACATCATAGAGGATTGTCCCCGAACCTGGTTAAGTCCTGTAAGACTGTAGAGAGAAATCATCACCTCTAGCAGGCTAGCTAGTCATCAAAATCTAATACTCTCTGCAATTAAACAGCAACCCCCAATTCCCCACCCACAACGGCCACACTAGGAACTGCCCAACATCACGCAAGAAACCAAGTAAACGAGCAGGAGAAATGAGCATTAGGACCTACAAGCTGAGAGAGCCAGAAATTAAGACCAGATATCAGGGGCTTATTGCTACAGCAGTGAGCAACACAGAAGAACGACCTGATGACTTGGAAACCCTCTGGAATAAATTCAAGGATATCATAAAGACAGCTGCTGCAGAAGCATGCGGTGAAGTCCGACTTGGGAACCAGAGAAAGAGGACACCTTGGTGGACAGAGGAAGTCAAAGAGAAAATAAGAGAGAAGAAAATGGCATGGAAACAATACTTAGGAGCTAAAAACACAACAGGACAAATGGAAAAATATAGAGAATATGTGACACTCAGAACAGAAGCAAAGAACAAAGTGCTAGCAGCAAAACAGAAGTCCTGGGAAGAATTTGGAGAAAAGCTAGAAAAAGATGCACAAGAAAACCAGAAATTGTTCTATAAGACCCTAAAGAACATGAGGAAAGAAAAACAATGCCCTCTCAAATTTATAAAGGACAAGCAAGGCAAATTGCTTACTGCCCCGAAGGAAGTAATGGAAAGATGGAAAGAATATTTCTCAGAACTCCTGGATGGTGAGCATGATGAAGCATCAGAAATGATAACCACTGACACAGAAGAGGAAACCAATGATGGTGAAGATGACATAAAGATGGAAGAACTGAGGGCAGCACTAAAGAAAATCAAGATGGGCAAAGCAGCAGGGCATGATGGTATAACACCAGAAATGGTTAAGTACATGGGAGCATCAGGCGACCTATTACTCTTAAAGGTCCTACAGGCAGCATGGTGCAACAAGACCATACCAAAGGATTGGGAGATTGCCATCATAACACCAATTTTCAAAAAGGGTGACAATCGACAATGTGGAAACCATAGAGGCATATCCCTTCTCAGTGTCCCTGGTAAAATCTACTCTAGAATCCTAGAGCAGAGACTCCGACGCCTAGCTGAGCCACAATTGGATGAGGTCCAGTGCGGATTCCGAGCAAACCGAAGTACTCAAGACCTAATCTTCACACTCAGACAGCTGAGTGAAAAGGCCCTTGAGTATAAGAGTGAGATCCATCTTTGTTTCATAGATCTGGAAAAGGCGTTTGACAGGGTCCCCTGGAGCAAACTTTGGGACTGTTTGGCAAGGAAGAATATTCCAGCACCTCTGATTCATGCTATACAGAGCTTCTACAAGTCTTGCAGAAATTATGTGAGGACAGCAAACCATAAGTCAGAAGAGTTCAGGACCACCACTGGTGTAAGACAAGGTGATATCCTATCACCTTACCTCTTCATACTCCTTATGGACGATGTCATCAAGGCATGTAAGGAGAGAACAAGAAAGTATTCAGTGGGGTACTGGAAGATGAGACAGGTCTATATTTCGGAGCTGGCATTTGCTGATGATGTTGCCCTGATTGCTAAATCAGAGGCACATCTCCAATCCAACCTGCAAGTCTGGAAGGAAGAGCTGGAGAAGAGAGGGATGGTCATAAGCAGCTCTAAAACAAAATCCATGGTGATATCACGAGAAGAAAGAAAACATCAGATTAAGTTGGGAGAACAGGTCCTGGAGCAGGTCGACCACTTTAAATATCTCGGAGCTATTATTGACCGAAAGGGAGGCATCAAAGAAGAGTTGGCCACTCGAAAAGCAGCGGCTGGGAGACTTTTTCAGGCCATAAATCGTGGATTCCTCAGCAAGAAAGAGGTTGGTAAGAAAACGAAGATGGCTGTATACCGCTCCACCTATATCCCAGTCTTGACATATGGATGCGAGTCGTGGGCAATGACTACAACCCACAAAAGCCAGATCCAAACCTCAGAAATGAGGTATCTGAGGAAAGTGGTTGAAGTAACAAGAAGAGACATGGTCCGCAACCAGACGATCCGTCAAGGCCTAAAATCCCATCCGCTGCAGACCCAAATAGAACAGTCCCAACTAAGATGGTTTGGCCATGTCTGCAGAATGGGAGAAGATCGGCTACCACGACAAGCATGGGAAACAAAGAGCCAGGGATCCAGACCTCCAGGACGACCCAGAGTCCGCTGGGAGGACAACATTAGACAATCTTTGAAGGACCGAGGACTAGAATGGAACCAGGCCAGGAAGAAGACAGCTGATAGAATGGTCTGGCGCTCTCTCTTCCAAACCTCTACACCTCACGGTAGAAGGGGAACGACTAAGTAAGTAAGTAAGTATTCAGTTGTACTAACTAGTTTCTTAGTTAATCTCAGACAGTACCAGTACATAGATTTGTATTATTATGTTCAGTTGTACTAACTAATTTCTTAGCTAGTCTCTGACAGTACCAGTACATAGATTTATATTAGTACGTTCAGTTGTACTAACAGCTAGTCTCAGACAGTACCGGTACATAGATTTATATTATTGTATTCAGTTGTACTAACTAGTTTCTTAGCCAGTCTCTGACAGTACAGTTGACATTAAAAAATCCGGCCATCGATAATCCGGTTCCTTCAGATTTCCGGCATGGATTTCGGATCGCAATTTTAAATTTACCGCGTTGGCGCGCCACTGTTTTCTGGAGCCATTTATGTTTTGATGCAGCTGTTGGGTCTTGCTTGCGCGTGTTAACAGGCATTCCTGCTCATTCCTTCTCATTTTATCATTTATTTGCTGCTGTATAGATCCATTATGGATTCAGCAAATAAAAGAAGTGGTGTAAAATTATGAATGTTTACTTGCTAAAAGATAAACTTATTAGAGAAACACCCAAGTATGTGAAGCAACAGACACTGCTCGATATGTTCAAGAAAATAGCTAGGAAGCAGGAAGAAGCAGCAGTGGTGTCCATGCTTGATAATCGACTGCCATCAACTTAAAGTCAACCAGATGTGCTGTCACCGCCATCAACATTTTCTCCACAAGTTGAAGATGTTCCTGTTGCTGAGGGTGCTGTTACATGTACTGTCAGTCATGAAGATGACCATCCTGACAGACTTTAGTTGAATTAAAACTCTGTAGAACTGTTTTATTCAGTTGAACTAAAATTCTGTAGAACTGTTTTATTTAGTTGATGAACATTAAAATTTCATTTGCTTTTCATTTAGTTTTTAATTTTCTTTCTTTAAAGGATTATACAGGTAGTCATTTTCTGTTAAATATATTTAGCATATATAAACATAAAAAATCCGGCACTCCTCAGGTCCGGGGATTGCCGGATTTTTGAATGTCAACTGTACCAGTACATAGATATAAATTATTGTATTCAGTTGTACTAACTAGTTTCTTAGCTAGTCTCTGAAAGTACCAGTACATAGATTTGTATTATTGTGTTTAGTTGTACTAACTAGTGTCTTAGCTAGTCTTTGACAGTACCAGTACATAGATTTGTATTATTGTATTCAGTTGTACTAATTAGTTTCTTAGCTAGTCTCTGAAAGTACCAGTACATAGATTTGTATTATTGTGTTTAGTTGTACTAACTAGTTTCTTAGCTAGTCTCTGACAGTACCAGTACATCGATTTGTATTATTGTATTCAGTTGTACTAACTAGTTTCTTAGCTAGTCTCTGACAGTACCAGTACATAGATTTGTATTATTGTATTCAGTTGTACTAACTAGTTTCTTAGCTAGTCTCTGACAGTACCAGTACATAGATTTGTATTATTGTATTCAGTTGTACTAACTAGTTTCTTAGCTTGTCTCTGACAGTACCAGTACATAGATTTGTATTATTGTATTCAGTTGTACTAACTAGTTTCTTAGCTAGTCTCTGACAGTACCAGTACATCGATTTGTATTATTGTATTCAGTTGTACTAACTAGTTTCTTAGCTAGTCTCTGACAGTACCAGCACATAGATTTGTATTATTGTATTCAGTTGTACTAACTAGTTTCTTAGCTAGTCTCTAACAGTACCAGTACATAGATTTGTATTATTGTATTCAGTTGTTCTAACTAGTTTCTTAGCTAGTCTCTGACAGTACCAGTACATAGATTTGTATTATTGTATTCAGTTGTACTAACTAGTTTCTTAGCTAGTCTCTGACAGTACCAGTACATAGATTTGTATTATTGTATTCAGTTGTACTAACTAGTTTCTTAGCTTGTCTCTGACAGTACCAGTACATAGATTTGTATTATTGTATTCAGTTGTACTAACTAGTTTCTTAGCCAGTTTCTGACAGTACCAGAACATAGATTTGTACTATTGTGTCCAGTTGTACTAACTAGTTTCTTAGTTAGTCTCTGACAGTACCAGTACATTGATTTGTATTATTGTATTCAGTTGTACTAACTAGTTTCTTAGCCAGTTTCTGACAGTACCCGTACATAGATTTGTACTATTGTGTTCAGTTGTACTAACTAGTTTCTTAGCTAGTCTCTGACAGTACCAGTACATAGATTTGTATTATTGTATTCAGTTGTACTAACTAGTTTCTTAGCCAGTTTCTGACAGTACCAGTACATAGATTTGTACTATTGTTTACAGTTGTACTAACTAGTTTCTTAGCTAGTCTCTGACAGTACCAGTACATAGATTTGTATTATTGTATTCAGTTGTACTAATTAGTTTCTTAGCTAGTCTCTGACAGTACCAGTACATAGATTTGTATTATTGTATTCAGTTGTACTAACTAGTTTCTTAGCCAGTTTCTGACAGTACCAGTACATAGATTTGTACTATTGTGTACAGTTGTACTAACTAGTTTCTTAGCTAGTCTCTGACAGTACCAGTACATAGATTTGTATTATTAAATTCAGTTGTACTAACTAGTTTCTTAGTCAGTTTCTGACAGTACCAGTACATAGATTTGTACTATTGTGTACAGTTGTACTAACTAGTTTCTTAGCTAGTCTCTGACAGTACCAGTACATAGATTTGTATTATTGTATTCAGTTGTACTAACTAGTTTCTTAGCCAGTTTCTGATAGTACCAGTACATAGATTTGTACTATTGTGTTCAGTTGTACTAACTAGTTTCTTAGTTAGTCTCTGACAGTACCAGTACATAGATTTATATTATTACATTCAGTTGTACTAACTAGTTTCCTAGCAAGTCTCTGACAGTACCAGTACATAGATTTGTACTATTGTGTTCAGTTGTACTAACTAGTTTCTTAGTTAATCTCTGACAGTACCAGTTAGCTCATATTACTCGTACTTTCTTCAGCTCTCTGTCACTGACATAGTACATATTCGGGTCACGTGGGGGGTTGTGCTAGACCTCTGTCGGTGATGCATTATTATAGTAATACTTAGCTGGCAGAGTGGATAGTGGCGATTCGCTCCCGTGGCTAGGCGGTGGGTGTTGTTCAGAAGGTTCTGGTTCGAATCCCGGTAAGTCTATCACTTCTGTTGTTTTTCTGTTGTCTGGTCTTCTACTTCTTTATTTCTCACTGAGTGCCTGATAACATACCGTTGTGTGTTGTTTGTTTATTTATTTGCTGTTTACAGGCCTCAGGTTTCCCCTCCTTTAATGTTTATACGTTTATTAAAATACCAATAAACCTACATTCTGTACTTTATTTATTTATTTTTTTTAAATTAATGAAGATAAACAGAAATCCCGTTCAACCTCTGATGGGTTATAATTAGGATATATATTGTTTTCAATTCCAAATAATATGAAAAACTGCCGACATGAGAAAGTGGCATCACATTTGAAAATAGGGATACTCACAATTGTGCTTAGGCCTATACGTTAAATAATAAAATAAAAAATAAAAAACAAACAAACAAACAAAATCAAGAAGAAACTATGAACAAGAATAATATTAAAGTGGAGGGGTGTAAAGGCCTGGTGGTTCTAGTTATATAACGGACTTTACCAGATATTTAATTGACTTTCATCTGTTTAAAGTCACATGCATTGTAAGAACAGCATCAGACCTTCACATTCCCAGCCACTATATATTAACATGTGTTCGTGTTAAATATTGTTTGACTATATTACGCAGTTCCCTAGGTCTGTCTATTCTCAACACCTCCTCTATATGTATAGGTAAATTGGATGCCTGCAAATAATCCAATATTGGTATTCTCATTTGGTCATACCTCTTACACTTTAACAAGAAATGTTCTATATTATTGTCTTGAAGACATCCTGCACAGTAAGGTTCTTCTATTCTGAAATAGCCTTTTCCCAGCTGTAGTCTGAGAAGTTTCTTATTACTGGGAATTTTCAATTCCCTAGATATCTGACATTTTCTTGTTGGAGCCCTGAACATCTTATATGCATGTCTTCCTTTCAGATTTTTATCCCACTCTGCTTTCCATTCATCTGTTATTAAATCTTTAATTAAGCTCTTAATTTCTGATTTACTCATCCCTACATTTATTAGATTTTTATCAGATCTACCTTTCTTGGCTTCTTTATCTGCCTTTTCATTTCCTTCTATGCCAACATATGAAGGTATCCAAGCAATTAATACTGAACATCCTCTGGAATATAAGTATGTAGTAGCCAGAAAAATCTCCTCTGCTATATCAGGTCTACTACATTCTCGTAAGTTTCTAAGTGCTTTAATTGTTGAAAGAGAGTCAGTTAAAACTGTCAATTTTTTGGGAGGGTTATTAGAGAATATTTCTAGTGCTTTTAGTATTGCCACCATCTCTGCAGTGAAAATGGATGTATTTTCCGTGATGCTATATTCATTTGCCTTTACTTATTCTCATTCTTCTATCATTTACTAGACACAATATTAAGGTCTTTGTCTTGTGTAATCTGGCCTATGCTGTTTAATAGTGACACTGCAGAAGTGATGCGTCTATAACTTGTCTAGGTCGTCCCATGGTACATATTCCGTTCAAGTGGGGTGGGGGGAGAAAGGGGGGGGGTTTGTGCTAGACCTCTGTTGGTGAAGCATTATTTTAGAAATGGTTAGCAGGCAGAGTGGATAGTGGCGATTCCGTTGTGTGTTGTTTGTTTATTTATTTGCTGTTTACAGGCCTCAGGTTTCCCCTCCTTATATGTTTATACATTTAAAAGTGTAGTATCCTCAGGATTAAAGGTATTTCCTCCACCCCCTCATCCTTTTTCTACTGAAAACTCAGAATAAGTCGGTTACAAACATTCACTAAAATTATAAACTGTGTGAGATAGGAACGTAATCTTTTCTTTAAAGTCAAGTTGACATTTCGGTAAAATATCATTTCGTTTGAATGTTCTACCATTCTGTTGATGGGACTGTAGAAAACAGATTATCTGGCAGAGATAAAATTTACATCCAGGCTGTACGCTTTCTAAATTAAAAATACTCGGAAACCAGAAAACAGACATGATTTTGTCAAGGTAGATCTTTAGAGAGCTCAGTGTTTTTAAAGTAGATCTTCACAGCTCTTGAGTTACCTTCCGCTACAATAGTACCTTACTAGCAAACAACAGTCATTATTAAATTCACCATTTCTCACCCCTTTCCCTTATTTTAGATTTTATATTATCACTTTTTGTGACGTTTTGAACTGGTGTGAAGACTTAAATATATTGTCATCGTAAACATTGTATATAGATTTGGATTATTGTGTCCAGTTGTATTAATCAGTTTCCAATCAAGTGTCTGACAGAACCAGTAAGTTCAAAATACTTTCTGCTTATGTGTGAAGTCTTACTTAAAATATTGAATTGTCTGAATATATAGTACTAGTAAGATGGGATGTTGACAACTAGTTCTTCAACACTCTAGATTTAATTTTAATTCAACTTATTAGTCATAATGACAGAAGATGTTATTTAATATCATATCATAGAACTAATTTTAGACATATCTCTAGGTGGGTCAGTGATGTGGTTAGAGACTGGAATGAAACTCTGAATCCTGTGAACCATGTAAACATGTAGCATAATATATGTAAGGGAGTAATTGTCTTGCAAGGGAAACAACAAAGTCGTGAGTAATCATAATAGTTAAGCGTTATGAATATTTTAATGCGAAATAAAGCAACATTATGTTTTAAAGATATATCAAATTATACTAAGCAATGACTGATTCTCATAATACCGTTTCTTTATTATACAGTTTTGATTCTAAAATTTATTGTGCTTTATTAGAGCAATAAATTGACAACCTAGATTGCTTACTTGGGCAGCCTGTATTTCTTAAAACGTGTGTCTCTTTATGCAATTTATGCTGTCCCTTGTTTCGTTGTCATCTACAATAAACTCCTTCCAGGCACATAGTGCCGTCAACACTATAAAACTGGTTTAGTGTGTTCACATTGTAAATGATCATAAATGATCATAGGTGTACTAAGCGTACGGTAGAGCTAACGCGAATGAGAATTGTCGAGAATTTAATGCTTCACAGCCAAATCTTCTAAGGGATTATAAAATGAACATAAAAGGGTTAGACATGAGTGACCAACTTATTAACTAGTACATTAATTGGTGAAAGACCAATAAATGTTGGAAAACTTTTTATATTCAGAAAAAAAGAACACCTAAATTTAGAAGAAATAAAAAACCCAGCTATATGTAGTATCAACGCGGAACACCAAGAACAGATCTTACCAACGAAGGTTTACAACAGAATATGAAAGTCCTAGCAATAGACCATGGAACATTAAGGATAGGACAACAATCAAGAGACAGGACAATACGCAGAGACGATTGGTTAGTGTTGGTACGCAAACAGAAATCAAGGAGAGACGTCGGCACACAAACGGAAGTACCGGACCAAAGCGAGAAGTGCACATCACAGGAAAATACTCCCAGCGGAGAACATAGACAACCACCAAGGAATAGGCAGATCGCAACAACGGCAGGAATGTATGAACAACCCGGGATAAAACCAAGTTGGTTAACCCCACCCCCACAAAACACATACCAAGTTGGTTAACCCCACCCCCACAAAACACATACGAAGACCAAGAAGAAAAAAGACGAGATACGCCGGAGGATGACAGGATAGTGACTTCGCAGGATGCACAGGACAATTTGCAGGATAATGATATTTCGGAGGAGATACGAAGATTGAGAACCGAGTGGGATAACTCGGAGAATGAGGCAGACATGACAATGATGGAATATGAGCAAAGATTACAGGATGGAGAAGAGAGATTGAGAGAACAAAACAGTTGACATTTAGACCCTCAGGAGGGTGAGGAAACCGCAGCAGAAGATACAAAGGCATAGGAAGAGATGGCGCAAGGGATTAGACGAGTGACGAAGAGGTATTGGACGTCATCAGACGATTCGTCCGATTATGATAGGCGCCTGGCAAAGTTGAGATATACGACACAGTTAGAGGTGAGACCAAATAGAAAGAGAAGGGCAAGAGAAGTAGACAAAGTCGATCATAGACATAACAGGAGAAGTAGACAAAGTCGATCATAGACATAACAGTAGAAGTAGACAAAGTCGATCATAGACATAACATGAGAAGACAACATGAATGAGACACGTCCATATCACCGTACTCAGACTGGTCAGAGTCTGACGAAGATTGTGATGGTAGTTGTAGGGACAAGGATAGAAGGGCCCATGGACGAAGAAATAGTGGTGAAAGGGAGGACGAGAAAGAGATAGCTGCACTTTACAGATATATCGATAGAAAATACAAAGAGTTGAAGAACAAGGAGAACAGAAGGGGAAGTAGAGATCAAAGAGAGTACCGATCTCAGAGCCGATATAGAGAGAGAAATAAGAGAAGTAGTAGTGGAAGAGATGAGGATCGACGAGATTACCGATACACGAGTCCAGATGGAGAGAGAAATAGGAGAAATAACGGTAAATGCAGAGAAAAGGAGCGGCATGGAAAGGCAAGGATTATGAGATACGAGGTTAATAGATGAGATGCATAAACCAAGGGAAACGATGGAAGAAGTAAGGAGTACGAACGAACGAACATTATTTTCGAAGGGTTAAGAATTGGGCGTGCAGTCCCGTCTAACATCTTGCCCTTCCACTCTCATTTCACTTGTATACTATATCCTTTCATTCCCACATGTTACTTTAAGCATTAATTTAAAGGCACGCATTATTATAAAGTTAACATAACAGCATTCATATACAATATGCAATTATAATTTTAAAAAATGAGTAGGTTTTTTTTTTAAACAAACAAGATAGTCATTGGGAAAAAAATTAATAAATAAATAATAAAATAAAATAAACAAAACAAAAAATAAATAAAAAATTAATAAATTCTGTATACCCACACTCACTCATGCGGTCAAACCGTCAACAATTAATCTGTATTTTTGAATGTGTCATCAATCATCAATACAAAAATTACATAAACACATTCTCGCTTATTTCCATACATTCTTGGTGGAAAATGAAATAATAATAATAACACTTTCTTACTCACTTCTGTGGCAGGTAAAGAAAAAAAAATGTATATCTGCTTATTATCATATACATCAGCCCAACGAAAACATTCACAATTCTAAAGTACAGTGGTATGCGGGTACATTCCCACGATTCACATTGCTAAAGTACAGTGGTATGCGGATACATTCTCACGATTAACATTGCTAAAGTACAGTAGTATGCGGGTACATTCTCACATACATTACATTTTATAATAATATTTTAAAGAGAATATGGGAGCCGCGCTAGCGTAGTGGTTAGAACACCGCTCTGGCGACCGGGTGATACAGGATCAAACCCGGGCGACGGCATTTGAGGATTTTTCGTCGACCGGGATTTGGACTGGATTAACTCGAGACCTGGCGAGGACATTTGAAGGAGTGTCGTCGACCAGGGACGGGCGGCTCCTGAGCCGACCCAGCTGCAATGGGTACCTCCGAAATCGGCGAGTATTTGCCTGAATGGCGAGGGACACCTGTCTCTGTACAAGAAATAAAGGGATACTCACGTAAAATCAATGTCAGGTTAGACAAAAATAATAACCTGAGATTTCGCCTCGAGTATTAGCGGGCGAACGCAAAAAAAAAAAAAAAAAAAAAAAAAAAAAAAAAAAAAAAAAAGAGAATATAATAATATAATAATATTACATGAATATAAAACAAATTATTCTCAAAAAACGAGCGACAGAGGAAAAGATATGTTGACCTATGGATGAGATGTTGACATGCAAATGCTTTTTCTATGGGGGTAGATAATCAGTGTTGAGGAAGTGTTTGAAAAGTACTTTGTTAAATGAATATTTTGTAGGTAGGCTTTTTAGGCTGTTCCATAAGTAGGCTATAGAGTACTTCTACTGGTTTGAAACAATGATCGTAGTTACGGCGGGGCATTATTAGATAGAATTGCGTGAGTCAGCTTGGCTTTCTTGTAGAGAAGATGTTTTTTTAGGGACAGTATTTTGGGTTCTTTTCCTGTCCATGTGTGTGGTATCGTGCGATTACCGGTGATCAGACGTACTGCTCTTTTATGCAGGGAGTGCAGTATCTTCGAGGTGGAAGCAGGGAAACCATCCCATAGTGTAGAGCAGTAATCTAGATGTGTCTGTATATGTGAGGTGTAGAACAATAGTCTGGTGTCTGCGTCAAAGAAGTGTTTTATTTTGGCTAGCTGGTACGTCTTTTGAGCTATTTTTGTGTTAAATTCCGTACATGGGAGTTCCACGTTAATTGCTGGTCAATCGTCATCCCTAGAACTTTGTGTTCTGTTACATGTTCAATTTGTATTGATTCCGCGTGTAGCTGTAGCGATTTTTGTTGATGCACTTTAGGAGTTTCTGTCTGGTGGTAATCAACATAGATTTCTTTTTTGCTATGTTTACTGGCATACGATTCATTTTACTCCATTTTGTTAGATTTCTACATCGCTTTGAAGAGTCATTTCAAGTGCCTCGCAGTCATTGTCACTAGTGTAGATTGTACAATCATCTGCAAAGAGGTCACATGTTTAATATTTTAGATGTAGTGGCAGGTCGTTGATGGACATTGAGAAGAGTAGGGGCCCAAGAATAGAACCCTGCGGTACTCCTGTATCTATCTTCGAGAAATCTGATGTCGAGTTGTTGTGAAGCACTAACTGTTGTCGATCTGTCAGGAATGGTTTGATGATGTTTAGTGGATTATGGCTTATTCTGAGGGTTTCCAACTTTTGAACCAAGATAGTGTGGTCAATCATGTCAAATGTTTTTTTGAAGTCAACAAAAACAGCACCACCTAATTTTCCATCGTAAATATGACAGACTAAATAAGGAAATAGTAATTAAATGCAAAACAGCAAAAAAAAAAAAAAATGGCTATATCAGAAATGCAGAGAGCTTGGGGCGAAACAGAACAGACATAAAATCTATGTACAAGCAAATACATGAGTTAACAGGAAGATGGACACAAACAGTCACTGGCTGTTTGAAATCAAAAGAAGGATCATTGTTAATGGGTCATGAGCACATGATAGAAAGGTGGACAGAATACATCAAGAAGCTGTATGGTGATGAAAGACCAGATCTGTAGGACCAGGACAGTTGTGACGGACCTCCAATACTTGTGGCAGAGGTAGAGGATGACATGCGCCACATGAAGAAAGGCGAAGCGCTTGGACTGGATAATATAACTGTAGAGGAAATGGAAGCTTTGGGAGAATGTGGATTCGAAGTGATAACAAAGATCTTAAATGACATCTACAACAGTGGTCAAATACCTAATGATCTGCTAAAATCAATATTCATAGCTTTGCCAAAGAAACAAGTAGCCATGGAATGTGAAGAACATCGCACCATTAGTCTTATAAGTCATGTGACCAAAATATTATTACGGATTATCATGAGAAGAGTGAGAAATAACATTATACCAGAAATCAGTGATGAACAGTGTCAATTTGTAGAAGCTAAATGCACAAACAATGCTATATATATTATAAGAACATTACTAGAAAAAGCCATAGAGGTGAAGACAGATCTGTATTTGTGCTTTATAGATTACACTAAGGCATTTGACAAGGTGAAACATGCGGAAATTATCAAAATGTTAGAAAGCATCAACACTGATGGTAAAGACTTGAGGATAATAAAGAACATGTACTGGCAACAAACAGCAGCTGTAAAAATTAGCAGTCAGATAGGAACGTATCAGCAAGTAAAAAAGGGAGTCAGGCAGAGATGTGTGCGGTCACCGAACCTGTTCAATTTGTACAGATAAAATATAATGAGATCTCTAGAGGACATGCCAGGAATATCATTTGGCGGACATAATATAAACAACTTTAGATACGCTGATGATACAGTCTTAGTAGCAAAAAGTGAAAAGGAGCTGCAGGAAATGGTTGATAAAGTAGTGACAGAAAGTTAAAATAACGGCCTCAGCCTTAATCGCAAAAAGACAGAAGTAATGGTCGTCTCAAAGAAAATGGCTTCTACAGAATATACTATCAAAGTAAATGGAAAATTTTAAAACAGGTCAATAGATTCAAATACCTGAGCACATTAATAACAACAGATGGAAGATGCATCTCAGAAGTAAAGAGCAGAATAGCTAAGGCAAAAGCAGCATTCTTTAAAATGAAAATTATTTTATACAACAATTCATTGTCATTGGAAGTAAGAAAGAGGGCTCTTAGGTGTTATATAGAACCAATTCTGACATATGGGAGTGAGTCATGGACAATTTGCAAACAAAAGGGGAAGGCACTAGAGGCTACAGAGATGTGGTTTTACAGAAGAATGTTAAAAATACCATGGACAGTCAAAGGAGTAATGAGGATGTCCTGAATGAGGCCAATGCACAAAGGAAACTTATATCACAGTCAGAAAGAGGCAATCCACTTTTTTGGGGGGTATGCCATTAGAAGAGGAAAGCTGGAATACATCGTAACAAGAGGTAAGGAAATATATCGTAACAACAGGTAAGGGAATATATCGTAACAACAGGTAAGCTGGAATACATCGTAACAAGAGGTAAGGAAATACTTCGTAACAACAGGTAAGACTGAACTAAAAACAGATAGAGGAAGACAAAGAGAACAAATACTGGACAGTTTGACATCGCGGCATGGAAATAAGTCAACAGCAGAGTTGATAAATTGTATTGGAGACAGGATGTTGTGGAGAGACATGATCTCCTACGCCACTAGGCATGGTACGTGATGACAATGATTTTATATATATATATATATATATATATATATATATATATATATATATATATATATATTTGATCCCCTTGCGGGCCACACCTTAGTCGATATTCACGTCGTGAGATTCAGTGAGATGATAGATCACGTGCAATAAAATATCAACCACTACAATCTGTCGTGAAATATTCTAATCCACATATATAAATTATCAGGTAAATATAAAGCCTAACAAATAAATTTAATAAAAGGAAGAAGAATGGTAAAGAACAGTGCTGTCACAATGGCAGTACTCGAAATCCCCTTTGTTTTATGCTTCGTCTGCAAATTGGAACGTTTCCACGTTAAATATAAGCCACTGCATAAATACAAGCGTTTCCACAACACATTAAAACGGGTATTGCATTTCTAAGAAAAACATTGAGAGGCACACTGCGTAATGACCTAAATTAATCCTAACATTAATTATACTACGTTACCAAAACGAACGAACAGATGGACTAAAGGATAGAGAGAAGGGAGAGGCAGAAAGCCGAACACGTGCAACACTAAACACGCGTCGCGCGATACACAATTGCTGCCATCACGCGTGTAAGGCCACATGCACTAACTTTATTTCAAATCGACAGTGATAAAATTCACTACCCTTCCCAGAGTTAGGTTTTAAAAAAACCTGGAAAACGCTTATTAGAAAAGATGACATTAGATGGGTTTACGTTTGAAAACATTACAGTACCCAGACAGCACATCTTCGAAACAGGAGGTAGAAGAAATTGCATATTTTGAACGCAGCCACTTAGCTCTTTTAAATTTGTATATTTGGGTTCCTTAGGGCTTGCTGACAAAGAATATGTAAAACGTTACGCAAATAGTCTAGGAATTAACAAGTTATAGCCAAAATAAAATGATGGTGCTGTCAGACAACACCCAAAATCAGAATCGCTCAGTGGTAGATTTTTTAAACCATCATTGTACGGGAAATGGGCCACAAGTTACATTTGAACTGATTGACTGGAATGATATGTAAGGCTAAACACGATTAGTCGGACTATAAATGCTATCCTTGGTTGTTAGGGGAGACGTAGGAAGGTAAAATTTTTTCAAACACTTGTCGAAACGTGGCTCCATTGGCCAGACTCGCTGATATAATCACTTAGGAGCGTTAGTTCGAGACCACTAGTTCAAATAAGCTTGATAAAGCAACAGTGCGTTGAAGCCAGCTCATATTTTTGCTAAATAAAAGCCTGGAACATAAGCAGATGGGAATTTGTGCCAGTATTTGTGCCAGAATTCATTGCTAGTCAACGTATCTGTGTTTATTTCCATGAATTGTGGTAAGCTTGAAACATTCAGTATCTTTTAATGAAAATTGAATGTGAATTGTTAATTTATGCCTGTATATATGTGTAGTTCAGTAGCAAACATGATGTAAAGCCTATAATGCTCCAGCCTGAACAGAAGGTGTCGGAGGAAAGTAAAACGGCATGGAATGGCCAAACAGTACACTGACACCTAGATGATTGACTAGAAAGAAATAATGCTGGAATTGCAGAGGCGTAGTAACCATTAGGGAGGGAAATACTGGTATAAATTATTTCAGATGAAGCTGACAGTTGGCCTAACGCTCTGAACTCAATGTTTGTGATGTATTGTGCTCAGTGTAAAAAGAGAGTATAAATTAGTTATGAAGTAGAAGGTACATCCTTCTTGTTTTCAGGGACCGTGGTCTTGACGTTATTGAGCAGCACCTGGTCAGAGCTTTGCTGAATCCAGAGTCGGACAGCATACTCCTTGGTCCATTTAGCTATCAGTGAGGTGTCTCCAGAGCCCAGGGGAGAAATCGAGCAGAGGAGTCTTTTCCTGCCGCCATCACGCAAGATAAGCTGATGTGGCCAGCTGAGCTCAACATTATGTACCCCCATCTTAAAATGACATTGTAAAAATAACATTAAGAGGGGAATTAAATTGTTTTAATATCAGGAACTGAGAACATCTCCAATACTAGTTCCAATAAAGACAAACTATTGAAGTCATGATGACAAATACCAACAGAGCTTGAACAAAACAAAACCAGTATTACCTCATATTACTACTACACAACTGACACACATAGGATACTTTTAATAATATATGTCACTACAATATTCATATTGATAAATTCTGTACATATAACTTGTAATTAAAATTGATTGTGATTCCTGGTTCCCTTTGTATTTGAATCAGGACACATATTCATTCATGACAGCAATGAATACATATTGTTATTTGAAAAGTTATCAGTGACTCCTTTAAGATATCCTTGTAGAGTGTTTTATGTATGTGAGTGTCACAGTGTTGTCAAGTGTAGTGGAATAAATTAAATTGTTTATCTGTCTGTTGTTGTTTTGACTTACACTTCATCATACACATACCCTAGACATATAACGTAGTCATCACACTATTCCAGAATAATTCTGACTGAGGTATACATATGTGGCAGCAAGTAAGGTTATATATAATACACTACTCTTATTAGATATATATACCTTCACAGCTGATCTCAGTCAGTACACTAAGTCCCCTATAAATATTTATAACATCCCACTTCACCACATATATTGGGGTCTCGCTCCGGGATTTTGAATCTTTCCCTATTAAAAATATTGGGGGTAATTCACTTCAGGGAATATAAGAATTAAAAGGTATCCTTGGGTGGAATTAAATAAGGTTGAGCTCACGGTGCCTGTGTTGTCCATTAGATATATATTTAGAGATTGAATTGTTGGTTAGACATTGTATAAATTTACCTGATAGACAATGGCGGACCTGGCCAAATTTCGATCTGCTGCTGTTCAGACTGCAAAAGAGTTAGGATTAGATGGGCAAGTTATGGTTGCCTATGTCACTACGGAATGTGACAAATTTATTGAACGCGAAGAAAGAAGATTAGAAAAAGAGGCCGAAAGAAAATTAGAGGCTGAGGCTAAGAAATTGGAAGCAGAAAGAGAAGACAACAGATTAGCTGCAGAAAGGGAAGCCGAGGAAAGAAGACAGGCTGCAGAAAGAGAAGAGAAGAAATTAGCTGCAGAAAGAGAAGAGAAGAGATTAGCTGCAGAAAGGGAAGCAGAAAAGGAGGAGAAGAGATTACAAAGGGAACATGAGTTACGACTAAGGGAGTTTGAGTTTCAGGGCCATGCTCCTGAAAATGGTGCCAGTCCCTTTGCCTCTGATGCTACTGCTAGCCAGGAAGCCTCAACCTCAGCTATGAATTTTCATTTAGATCATTTTGTTGAGAAAGACGATGATATAGAGAGCTATCTAAATAGGTATGAACTATTAGCTACCACGTATGGGTTAGAGAGAGAAAGGTGGAGCTTAAAGTTATCTCAAGGACTTCGTGGGGCAGCTTATGAAGTTTTTGCAAAAATGAGCAGAGGTGATCAGGAAAATTATGACATGCTAAAGCAGGCTCTTTTGTTAAGATATGAAAAGAATGCAGAATTTTATAGGAAAAAATTTAGGAATGCTAAACTACTGTCAGGTGAAACCTATCACCAGTTCTCTGCACGAATAGAGACATACTTGGAGAAATGGACTTCTCTGGGGAAAACCCAAGATCTTAAGGAAATGGTCCTTATAGAGCAATTAAGAGAGTCCATGGCTCCAGACCTGAGAAAGTTTCTCATGGAACAAGGTGCAGAGAGGCTGGGTGAGTTGCTAAATGTTGCTGAAAGGTATCAAGCAGCTCAAGCAGAGGTAACAGGTAATAAAAAGAAACAAGTGGATAACTTTAGGGCACCACAGAACTTTAATAAATTTGATCCTAGGGATCAAAACAAAGGTAAGCACCAGTTTGATAGGCCACGGTATGAAAATAAAAATAAATTCCCACAATTCGATGAAAGGAAATATGATGAAAGAAAATCTTTCAACCAAGGAAAAAGGTGGTGTAAGAATTGTCAGATGGACAATCATGACACTGACCGTTGCAGAAGGAAACCTGTGTATATGGCAACCCTTCAGGTCAGGTCGACCTCAAGACAGGAGGAGGATATTATGTTGGATACCACTCCAGAAGAGATGAGGAAGGCACAGGCTGGGGATAAAACACTCAAGCCTTGTTTCAGAAAATTGTCAACTTGTCATACAACTCCAGGCAAGGGAGATTTTTACATGAAAAACAAGTTGATGTATAGGAAGACTGGAGCTAGATCCAAAGGTCAGGGACAGCTGGTACTTCCTAAAAGATATAGGGCAGACTTAATAAGGAGCCTACATGTGAAACCAGATGGGGACCATGAGAAGATAGGTACCATCATTCAAAAGGTGGCTCACAATTATTATTGGCCCAAAGCAAGATGGGACATTGAGAATTTTGTAGAAAGGTGTAGCATAGCACATGAGGGAACACCCACAAGTGGGAACATGGATCAGGACCTGGACACGCCACGGGGCAAAATTAGGCCTGATAATAAAAAGAAAAATAGATTTGATAAAGTGGACCAAATGGAATGGGAAGCCCCTTTTCACGGACAAGCTTCACTTAACTGTTTTACAATGGCCACTATGCGGAGAGTGCAAAAAGATGTCTTACCCCAGGATAAGCCGAAAATCCCTCAATCGGACTTAAACAAACTGGAGGAAGAGGATGTAGGGAGGAAATCTCTCATCAAGAATTTTAAGTGGGGAGAAAGCCCCAAAAGAAAAATTGGTAGCGGTCGTTTTGTGAATGATAATTCTGGGAAGAAAAATCATCACTATAAAGCTTCGAGTGGAAGAGACCATACCGGTGCATGGACAAATAGGTCCACACAATTAAAGGTCCATATGTAGCTTTGTTAAGAACGTGGACTGATGAAAAGGCAGAGGAAAACATTACATCTTCATACCAATATGTGAATGAGCTGACCACTCGGTCGAAATCTGGCTGGAAACTTGCCAATGAACATTTGAACCAAGCCAGGAAGAAACATGCTGCCTATTATAACAGGAAGGCGAAAGACAGAAATTTGGCTGTGGGAGAGAAGGTACTGCTTCTTCTGCCCGGGAGTCAGAATAAGTTACAAATTGGATGGCAGGGTCCATATACAGTTCTAGAGAAGGTGTCTAGAACAAATTATAAGATAGATAAGAAGGGGAAAAAAAAATCTATCATGTGAATCTCCTGAAGAAATATTTGGAAAGAGAACATCAGGAAGAGACACACTTGTTGACCTTGTCCATCGCCATGGAGATGAAAAAGGAACCACTTTCATCATTTGAATATCCATTACACCCCTGTGAGACAGCAGCACAGGTGAAAATCAGTACACATTTAACGAAAACTCAGAAAGAGAGAGTGCAACAGGTTCTAAATAATCATGCAGAGGTGTTAACAGACCGACCAGGGCATACAAACCTATTGGAATATGATATGAAACTGATAGACCCCACACCTGTCTGTATGAAACCATATTCGATTCCGTTTGCTAAGGAGAAAGCTTTGAAGGAAGAGATAGACTATCTGTTGAAGGAAGGAATTATTTCGCACAGTGAATCTTCGTATAGTTCCGGTGTTGTACTCTTAAGGAAGCCCTCTGGAGAACATAGACTCTGTATAGATTACAGGAGACTGAATGCTATTACAGAAGGACAGGTGGATCCATTGCCGGATACAAATCAGCTGTTTGCCAGACTAAATAAAGCTAAATATTTCTCAAAAGTGGATCTGAGTAAAGGATACTATCAGATTCCAGTAAAGCCTGAGGTTAGACCATACCTAGCTTTTAGTACCTCAGAAGGACACTATGAGTTTAATAGATTGCCATTTGGATTGAAGAATGCGCCTAGTGTCTTCTCTAGAATGATGAGAAAATTGTTGGATGTAAACATTTCGGAGGAACGTAATGAATCCCTGAGTTGCCTCTTTGATTGAGGATATTCCGAATGTTTCATACAGGATAATAAGAAGATTATGGGATCCACTACGAAAACTCTGCTATCACCAGGTATATGTTATCTCCTCATAACGTACATTTTGAGGGAAATATAATATTTCTCTGGACATGTCATTGCGCAGACTCAGAGAAGAGAAATGGTGAATACGGGTTGCGAAGCAGCATTAAGACAAGCACTCACACTTGCGGCTGTTCAGTAACATAACCGAAATATATTATTGGTTGTAGAAGTCTGAGGCAGATTTCATGAGTAGTGCCTACTCTGAATGGACCCAACTACATAAAACCATGATAGCACCACAGCAGAGTAAAGTCAAGTTGACTTACATTTATCTATGTGTATATAGAATAAAGGACTGACATGGGATGTCTGTTTTAAGAGGGGAGGTGTCGTGAAATATTCTAATCCACATATATAAATTATCAGGTAAATATAAAGCCTAACAAATAAATTTAATAAAAGGAAGAAGAATGGTAAAGAACAGTGCTGTCACAATGGCAGTACTCGAAATCCCCTTTGTTTTATGCTTCGTCTGCAAATTGTAACGTTTCCACGTTAAATATAAGCCACTGCATAAATACAAGCGTTTCCACAACACATTAAAACGGGTATTGCATTTCTAAGAAAAACATTGAGAGGCACACTGCGTAATGACCTAAATTAATCCTAACATTAATTATACTACGTTACCAAAACGAACGAACAGATGGACTAAAGGATAGAGAGAAGGGAGAGGCAGAAAGCCGAACACGTGCAACACTAAACACGCGTCGCGCGATACACAATTGCTGCCATCACGCGTGTAAGGCCACATGCACTAACTTTTTTTCAGACGGACAGTGATAAAATTCACTACCCTTCCCAGAGTTAGGTTTTAAAAAACCTGAAAAACGCTTATTAGAAAAGATGACATTAGATGGGTTTACGTTTGAAAACATTACAGTACCCAGACAGCACATCTTCGAAACAGGAGGTAGAAGAAATTGCATATTTTGAACGCAGCCACTTAGCTCTTTTAAATTTGTATATTTGGGTTCCTTAGGGCTTGCTGACAAAGAATATGTAAAACGTTACGCAAATAGTCTAGGAATTAACAAGTTATAGCCAAAATAAAATGATGGTGCTGTCAGACAACACCCAAAATCAGAATCGCTCAGTGGTAGATTTTTTAAACCACCATTGTACGGGAAATGGGCCACAAGTTACATTTGAACTGATTGGCTGGAATGATATGTAAGGCTAAACACGATTAGTCGGACTATAAATGCTATCCTTGGTTGTTAGGGGAGACGTAGGAAGGTAAAATTTTTTCAAACACTTGTCGAAACGTGGCTCCATTGGCCAGACTCGCTGATATAATCACTTAGGAGCGTTAGTTCGAGACCACTAGTTCAAATAAGCTTGATAAAGCAACAGTGCGTTGAAGCCAGCTCATATTTTTGCTAAATAAAAGCCTGGAACATAAGCAGATGGGAATTTGTGCCAGTATTTGTGCCAGAATTCATTGCTAGTCAACGTATCTGTGTTTATTTCCATGAATTGTGGTAAGCTTGAAACATTCAGTATCTTTTAATGAAAATTGAATGTGAATTGTTAATTTATGCCTGTATATATGTGTAGTTCAGTAGCAAACATGATGTAAAGCCTATAATGCTCCAGCCTGAACAGAAGGTGTCGGAGGAAAGTAAAACGGCATGGAATGGCCAAACAGTACACTGACACCTAGATGATTGACTAGAAAGAAATAATGCTGGAATTGCAGAGGCGTAGTAACCATTAGGGAGGGAAATACTGGTATAAAGTATTTCAGATGAAGCTGACAGTTGGCCTAACGCTCTGAACTCAATGTTTGTGATGTATTGTGCTCAGTGTAAAAAGAGAGTATAAATTAGTTATGAAGTAGAAGGTACATCCTTCTTGTTTTCAGGGACCGTGGTCTTGACGTTATTGAGCAGCACCTGGTCAGAGCTTTGCTGAATCCAGAGTCGGACAGCATACTCCTTGGTCCATTTAGCTATCAGTGAGGTGTCTCCAGAGCCCAGGGGAGAAATCGAGCAGAGGAGTCTTTTCCTGCCGCCATCACGCAAGATAAGCTGATGTGGCCAGCTGAGCTCAACATTATGTACCCCCATCTTAAAATGACATTGTAAAAATAACATTAAGAGGGGAATTAAATTGTTTTAATATCAGGAACTGAGAACATCTCCAATACTAGTTCCAATAAAGACAAACTATTGAAGTCATGATGACAAATACCAACAGAGCTTGAACAAAACAAAACCAGTATTACCTCATATTACTACTACACAACTGACACACATAGGATACTTTTAATAATATATGTCACTACAATATTCATATTGATAAATTCTGTACATATAACTTGTAATTAAAATTGATTGTGATTCCTGGTTCATTTTGTATTTGAATCAGGACACATATTCATTCATGACAGCAATGAATACATATTGTTATTTGAAAAGTTATCAGTGACTCCTTTAAGATATCCTGGTAGAGTGTTTTATGTATGTGAGTGTCACAGTGTTGTCAAGTGTAGTGGAATAAATTAAATTGTTTATCTGTCTGTTGTTGTTTTGACTTACACTTCATCATACACATACCCTAGACATATAACGTAGTCATCACACTATTCCAGAATAATTCTGACTGAGGTATACATATGTGGCAGCAAGTAAGGTTATATATAATACACTACTCTTATTAGATATATATACCTTCACAGCTGATCTCAGTCAGTACACTAAGTCCCCTATAAATATTTATAACATCCCACTTCACCACACAATCAAGCAGCCTTTTTGGAAGGTTACGTGGGTTTGCGTTTGGCAGCGTTAAATAAACTGGGGCACTTGTTGGTTGGGTTTTAAAATAAGTGAAGGTCTACTTAAAAATTAAGACAAAGGGCGCGTGTTCCAATTATAATGCAGCCCATTGTGATTGAAAATATTTGTATACGAATTAAAACTTCTTTCATGTTTTTATTTTTTCAGTTTTTGTATGGATGTTTTTTGTTTGTGTGTTTTTTTTTTGTTTTTTTTTTTGTAGATGATTTTTTTTTTATCTCTGGGGGTTAACATATATCCACACTGATTGTAGAAATAGACTAAATGATACACGATCCCGTCATATTTACAAGGAAAATATACCCAGACTCGTCTTATCTGTGTTTTAAAACAAGTGTAGACCTGCTTAAAAAAGTCAAAGGTCGCATGTCTCAATTATAATGCAGCTCACTGTAATTGAAAATATTAGTACACGAATCAACTCATTTGGTACGTGTTTTCGGTCTTTGTGTGGGTTTTGAGCTTAAGCGCTTATCGTATATTTATTTTATCCATAAGTGTGTAATGAAATAAAAAGCAGAAGATAATTTCATGTAGAATCAGCGCCCCAGGCGTTTTGTCAATTTGATGTTACTGTTTTTGACTGCAAGCTATAAACTCCGTGAACAATTATGTGTGGCTTTTTAGTGCATTAAAAGCCTGTGTTTAAAATACTTTTATTTTTTTATTTTCTACTTTTTAATGTTATCTTTTTGTTTTGGTTTTTAAATTTAAGTCAAATGTAATCGATCCGCTAATAACATTATCAGTTTGCGATAAAAAAGTCCAGAGCGCGGGAGGCGGATTTAATTATTCAGTATATTACATGCAAAGTTAATATGTTTTTATGTTTTTTTTTTTTTTAAACTTGATAAGAGTTGTAAATTACATTTTTTTTTTTATGTAGTTGTCAGTTTTGTGTATTTCTGTGCACGCGTGTGCGATGGTGTGTATGTGAAAAAAAAAGAGGGGAGCAGTTTCAATATTTCTCTCAAGAGAGACAATCTTGTTGGAAAGAATACACCTAGATTATTTGCAGTTATCGCCCATTTCACTGATGATACAATACAAGCAAGCAAAATTAATATTAATTTTAATTGTATTCATTTTATTATATTTACGACTGATTATTGTATTGTCATGACCTCTGACTTCTTTAAATTGATGTTCAAGCCCACCTGCTGGCTAAACTTATTAAGTCTATCCGTTTTTTCCTGGATGTGTTGATGTGAATGTTCTAGTAGTGCAATGTCATCTGCATATTCCAGATCTTCCAATGTAGAAAATGTAGTCCATCTTATTCCTCTTGGACTGCCCTCTGTTGTCTGGCGCATCACCCAATCTATGACTGTTTAAAATAGAGTGGTTGATAAGGGGCATCCCTGTCGTACTCCTGTCTTCACCTCAAAGGTTAGGTTGCTCTGCCCAACACTACACGTAAAGTTGGCATAGAGGCTTTTTATGATTGACACTATGCAGCTTGGAATTCCATAAGCCCTCAATATTTTCCATTAACTGTCACTATGTATGCTGTCAAAAGCCTTTTCAAAATCAACGAAATTAATGTACAGCTGTCTTTGCCATTCTGAGCACTGCTCTATAATGTTCCCGAGAATAAATATATGATCTACACATCTTCTGTTCTTTCTAAATCCTGCTTGTTCTTTCCTCAGTTTGTGGTCTACTGCTTTTGAAATTCTTTGTATAATTATCCTGCCTAGTATTTTGCTGGGAACTGAGAGAAGAGTGATTCCTCTCCAATTATTGCAGTCTGCAAGATCTCCCGTCTTGGGCAATTTGACAATTATTCCTTTGTTCCACTCTGATGGTGTTGTCCCCGTTTTCGAAACGTGTGCAAATAGTGGTTCTAATAGTTCTGCTGCTAGCTCAGGGTCTGTCTTAAATAGCTCTGCATTTAAGTTATCATGGCCAGGAGCTTTTACGTTCTTTAACTCTTTGATTGCTGTGATGATTTCTTCTTTTCGTGGAATGTCTGTATTTACATCTAGATCGTTTTCAACCTCAGGAACATTCAATTGTGTCTCTAGTGGTTCCTTGTTCAGAGTTTCTCTGAAGTGCTCTGCCCATCTTGTTTCCTGTCTCTCTGCTGTCGTGATGAGATGTCCTTGCTTATCTCTTACTAATGTAATATTGTTTGCACCTCGTTTTCTGCTGATGAATTTAGTTATTTTGTATACTGTGCTTTGTTCATTTCTCAGTGCTGCCTCTTTTGCCTGTCTTGCAAGATCGTCTAGGAAATTCCTTTTGTTGGCTCGGGTTTGGCGTTTAACTTCTTTGTCCAGCTGACTGTACTGTTCGCTATATAGTTGCTTTAACCTGGGGGACTTCGCTTCTGTTTTCTATCTTTTCATTTCCTTTCTCAGTGTTATGGTGTTTAATGTTTCTGGTGTTATCCAGTCTTGCTTCTTCCTTTCCTGGAATCCCAAGCATGATGTGCTGCTTTCCTTATATATTGTTGAAATGGTGTTGAATTTCTGGTCTATATCATCAGTCAATGTCTTTTCCTGACTTTTGGCAAATTAATATCTTTTCTTTATGTCAGCCGCAAAAGCTTTTCTGGTAAGGGGGTCCTTCAATTTGCTGATGTCAAACCTTTTCTGCGTAGTTACAGTTGGTCCAGCCCTTCTTAGTTTCACTTTCAGTTTCTACTACTAAATGGTGATCACTTCCCACATCTGCACCTCTTCTTACCTTCACATCTTGTAATGCATGTCTCCATCTATCGTTAATCATGTTGTGGTCTATCTGTTTTCTTTCCCGACCATTTGGTGATTCCCATGTTAATTTGTGAATTTCTTTATGTGGGAAAAGTGTTCCTCCAATGACCAGGTTATTAATACTACAGAAACTTGTTAATTTATCCCCATTTTCGTTTGTTGTTCCGCTGCCGCATTTCGCCATTACTCTTTCATTATATGTATTGTGTGTACCAGCTTTCGCACTGAGGTCTCCCATTACTATAATAAGATCATATCTAGGTGTGTCTTCCATTTCTTTCTGCAGTTGTTGATAGAATTCATCCTTGACCTCTTCATCGCTGTCATTCGTTGGTGCGTCGCATTGTATTATTGTAGTATTGGTGAATCTACCTCTCAATCTTAATCTTATCAGCCTGTTGTTGATGGGTTTCCATTCCAGTAATGTCCATTCTATTCCTTTCTGTAAAATAATGGCTACACCTTCATTGTGCTGTCCATCCTCTCTTCCAGAGTAAAGTACTGTTTCTCCTGTTGCTGTTTTAACTTTTCCTGCCCCTGTCCATCTGCTCTCGCTTATCCCTAGAATGTGTAACCTATAGTTTCTCATTTCTGCCGTGACCTGTCTTAGTTTACCCGTCTCATTCATTGTCCTGACATTCCAAAATCCTGTTCTTGTATCATGTTTTGCGGTCAGGACGTCCGTTCTCATGTCAGTGGCTTCTTTTCGGCTTTCACCACTGACTGTCATACGAGCCGCAGACTCCGGATGTCCGTCCCGCAGCAAAGTTTGTTTATTCGTTGTTGTTTCCGTAACTTCAATTTTTTACATAGACAGGGGTGTCAGCCTGTGGCGAGAGGTTTTGTTTGGCTCTTGGATCAGTATAGTACTGACAATTACAGAAATAGAATTTCTGCAGAAAATGGTGAAGTCCCAGTGTCTGAGAGGACTACTGGTATCACAAATTAGTTACGGCTGTGAATGTTCTGATCTCGAAACAATAGTAGAGAGGAGACCGACATAAAGCGCCACCTCCGCTGTGTAACTAACTGTGATATTAAAAAACCAAGGAAACAGATTTTACTTAACACTGATAGAATTGACAAGTCGTTCAAATACAATTTCCTTCTTATTTATTTAGTATATACACTATCTACTCTTGTGCTGAAGGGTGAATGTTGAAAAATGGAATGTAATGGAATTGTAAGTTTACATGTGATTTACAAATATTTATTTTATATATATATAAATATTTTACAACAAGTTTTCCAATTATAGGAACAAAAATTATATCAGCTGTGCTGTTAATTAAGGATATAACACTTATCAGCTATGTTGTTATTTTTGTCTCTTGCTATGCTAATTTCACTTTCTCATCACTGACAGTTTCTATGCTCACAATGCTGACAGAAATGGTACTAATGTGTACTCATCTCTTAAAACGTTCTGTTCTCCTTAGTTTGGTTCACACAACTCCTGCTGAGGCTCGTTACTTTAGCCCACCCAAGACTGAGGGGGACTAAAGATGTAGCTTCTGTACAATCTCTATGCTCCTGCGAAGTTCCAGGCAGCGGGATTGACTCGAACATACGACCTCAGGTTTTTAGGACACAAATGAACCCTCCAAGATTTAAAAAACGGCCAGTTTGACTCGACTAGTGAAGTAGGTTGCAGGTCGATGCCCTCAGGTAAACAATCAATCAAGGTGACAGCTTCTTCCTCTTCAGTCAGTATCTCTGGCGTCAAGTTCGGGATTGCATGGTTAGCATAAAATCCGCCCGATTATATAGGCAGGTAAATACTTAAGGAAAGCTTTCGGTTTGTTCCTGGCGGAGCAAGTTGATTGGTTTCCTCCGGTTTCGTCTTTTGCTCATACCGCCTAATTTTATTCAGTTTTTCGCCGCCATCTTGCGTGAACTGCGTGAACAGTATAATTTATTCTGTCTCAGAGACTGGTGAACGGTGATCGTTGATTGGTTGAAGCAAATCTGTATTTCGACATAGTGATTAACCAAGTAGTGGCTTACACTCGTTTCACGACATAGCCCCCTCCTTTCCTAGCTGTGACTTGTCATAGCTGACGTGTAAACCCCTGCTGTGGTTAATCCTTTTGCGTCTGTCCTTCCAGAGTACTAGGGTGTCGACTTAAAAAATCAGCTCCTACATTGTCTCTTCCCGGAATGTAATTCACGGTAAAGGAATAAGGCGCCAGAAGCAGACTCCACCTTAACAATCTCGAATTTAGCTTTTTAGATGCAGCCAAGAATGTTAAAGGTTGGTGATCGCTTTGGACAATGAAGTGTGTCCCATACAGATAAGGTGAAAATTTGTTGATGGACCAAATTAGAGCTAAACATTCTTTCTCTATGGTCGAGTAATTCAACTCAGCTGCATTCAGCTTCCTACTGGCGTAGGCGACTGGTAAAAGTTCCTCCGGCTGGGCTTTTGATTTCTGCAAAAGAGTTGCACCAATACCTATACTGCTAGCGTCCGTCCTTAATACAAATTCCTGTGTGATATCGGGTAGTGTAAGGATTGGTTTGCTGGTGAGTTTTGCTTTTAGCTCTGTGTAAGCTTTTTCACAATCAGCATTCCATTGGATTTTGTCAGGCTGTCCTTTCTTCGTTAAGATGGTTAATGGTGCACACAGAGAGTTAAAGTGGGGTATGTACTTCTGATAGAACCCACATAAAGACACGAATGATCTCACATCTTTCTTCGTTTGAGGTCTGGGTGCCTTCTTTGACTTCTCTATATTCTTTGGGTCAGGAGACATATGACCTGTAGAAATAGTGTGACCTAAGAATTCCAACTCCTTACAACCGATATAGCACTTGGTTGGACGTGCAGTCAATCCAGTGGCTCTCAGTCTGTCAAACAACATGGAGAGCGCTACTATATGCTCTTCAAATGTGTTTGTAGCAACAAGAATGTCATCCATAAAGTTAGTGATATGGGGATTTTGTAGAGGTTCCAATAATTTCCTCATCATTCTTGAAAAGATACTGGGAGCATTTTTCAGCCCAAAGGGTAGTACATTAAACTCGTAGTGTCCGTCTGATGTACTAAATGCCAGCATTTTCCTAACTTCTGGTTTCACTGGTATTTGGTAGTATCCCTTGCTTAGATCTACCTTCGATAAATACCTAGCCTTACTCAGTGTAGAGAATAGCTGGTTGGTGTCAGGTAATGGGTCCACCTGAGATTCTGTGATCGCATATAGCTTCTTGTAGTAAATACATAACCTGTGTTCACCAGTAGGCTTCCTTAATAGCACCACACTTGAGCTATAGGGAGATTAAGACTTTGAAATAATTCTCTTTTAAGAGATAGTCAATCTCATCCTTGACTGTTTGTGCTTGCTATTGTTCAGTCCATGTCCGCAGCAATGCTTCCAGTGGACTGTGTATGGGGACGGCAATACTACAACGTTGCCGGACCCACACCTATTTCTATTGTAAGGGGCAGTATACCGAAGTGGGGCCTGTCTCCCTCAACGGTTTGGTACAGCCCTGGTTCCTACCTCCTTTGGTTCGGGTTTGTTTCTGCAGCTTTTTTAATACTGGTTGCTGACTAACCAAATTTTCCAAATGATCCAGGCCATTGTGTTCCGACAAATATCTAGTCGGGGTGGGATGTCTCTCGTCCCCTCTCTGTACAATACGGAGAGTTGCCATGGTTACTGGTGTAACAGTAGACTTGTTGTGATTTTGTTCTCTCGTTATCACTGCATCTACCTGTTGTTTTCTCTTGTGTATTTTCTTTGTGGGCCTACGTCCGCAACAATGCTTCCCTAGGTCCTGTAACTGGTCTACGCTTCTGAATGAGGTTACTTGGTTACATTCTGAACAGGATTTCATATACCGACTTATGTCTTCAATTATTCCTGGCCAGTAATATCGCAATGCTATATTTTGACCAGTGGCCCCTTTTCCTCTATGGCCACTGCCTGATGTAGCATGCTCTTGCTCCATAATTTCCTCCCAATAGAATTTTGGCACTACCAGCTGTCCATGCCTTTTAGGTCCTTTTCCAGCTTGTCTGTAGAGTAGGCCATTTTCCATATAGTAGTCTCCTTTCTCTGGAGGGTTATGGGCCTTTGGCAATTTGCCAAAACAAGGCTTCAATGTGCTATCTGCTGTTTGAGCCTTTTCCATCTTTGTACGATGAATGTTTATTGGATCTCTCTCCTCCTTTTTGGTGCTCGACCTGGTATGGTTTGCTGCCATGACAACAGGTTTTATTGGGTCACCCAAAAAGACATATTTACATCCTATTACCAGCGGGTATATAGGATCATCACTTACTGCTGCTCTTATCACTCCTTCTACATAGCGAGTTCTCACGTTGATCCTTGCTATGGGAAGTGTCATGGTGCCGGTTCCCTGCATTGCCCCTTGTATGTCCACTGTTTCTGTGGTAAGTTGGTCAGGGTGCACTAGGGTTGCACTCACGACTGAGTCGAATTCCAAACCTGAATCATATAAGCACTGAATTTTAGTGCCATTACATGTCACTTCCTCACAGACAGGGGGATGATGGAAGTCCTTCTGACTTACTGCCTTTTCCTTCCTTCCCTTGTTCCCTGTTGTGAGACACGCAGCGTAATAAGGAGGGTTGTTCCTTCTGCAGTCTGCAGTATTGTGGTTACTCATTAGACAAGTTTTACACCACTTTCCTTCCTTCCGGTAAGGTGTCTTATCCGATCTTAGAGGGTTTTTGTCCTTTTGGTCAAATCTTTGTTTATTCCTTGTGGTATGGTCTTTTTGTTCATATTTGGTATAGTTTTGTGATGATGTGAAGTTTTCATCCTGCTTTTTCCTATTTCCTAATACTTCTGCCTGAGCTGCTTGATATCTCTCAGCAACAGTTACAATATCTTCCAATCTCTCTGCTCCTTGTTCCATGATAAACTTCCTCATTTCTTGAGGCATGGACTCTTTCACTTGCTCCATCATTATAATTTCTTTCAGATCCTGACACTTTCCTAAACTACTCCATTTTTCCAAATAGGTTTCCAGTCTAGCAGAGAATTGGTGATAGTTTTCTCCTGGAAGAAGTTTAGCTGTTCGGAATTTCTTTCTATATGATTCTGAGTTCTTTTCATATCTCACAAGCAGTGCCTGCTTCAGGATTTCATAATCTTCCTGGTCATCTCTTGAGAGTATCAAATACACATCGTAGGCCACACCTCTCAATCCCTGAGATAGTTTAAGACTCCATTTTTCTTTTACTAAGCCATAGGTAGTGGCTAGTCTTTCGTATCTATCCAGGTACGACTCAATGGCGTCTTCTTTCTCAACAAATGGGTCCAGATGAAAATTCATGGCCCCACTTGAGGTGCTCTGGCTGGAGCTACTCTCAGAGTGAGGTGAGCTACCACCATTATTGCCAGTATTTGCCTGAATTTCAAGCTCTTTTAATCTCAACTGATGGTCTCTCTCTGCTTGTAATTTCCTTTCCTCAGCTTCTAACCTTTTAGTTTCTCTTTCAGCTTCCAGTCTTTTGTCTTCTCTCTCAGCTTCCAGTCTTTTGTCTTCTCTCTCAGCTTCCAGTCTTTTGACTTCTCTTTCAGCTTCCAGTCTTTTGACTTCTCTTTCAGCTTGCAACCTCCTTTCTTCAGCCTCAAATTTCTTTGCTTCTCTATCAGCCTCTAATTTCTTTGCTTCAATCTCATCCTTGAGTGTTTGTGCTTGCTATTGTTCAGTCCATGTCTGCAGCAATGCTTCCAGTGGACTGTGTATGGGGACGGCAATACTACAACGTTGCCGGACCCACACCTATTTCTATTGTAAGGGGCAGTATACCGAAGTGGGGCCTGTCTCCCTCAACGGTTTGGTACAGCCCTGGTTCCTACCTCCTTTGGTTCGAGTTTGTTTCTGCAGCTTTTTTAATACTGGTTGCTGACTACCCAAATTTTCCAAATGATCCAGGCCATGGTGTTCCGACAAATATCTAGTCGGGGTGGTATGTCTCTCGTCCCTCTCTGTACAATACGGAGAGTTTCTTTCTTCCCTATCCATTTGTTTGTCCACTTCTGTTGTGACATACTGAGTGAGAGCATCACCTGTCAAATTTAATTCCTTACCCATCTGCATGATCGCAGTTCTGAACTTCACTAGATCAGCCATGGCGTTACTTAGATAGGGTATGTATATTTACTATAACCAATTTATTGTAATTAAACTTAATTAATTTAAATGAACAAAAACTTTCCGTGCAACTTTGTGAGCATCAACTATTTACTGAGTACTAAATGGTACTCCTCCTAAGAAAACAATAAAAAAAATCCTATTATATAATTTTTTTTTTTTTTTTTTTCAAAAATTTGTTTCTTATGTTATCTATGGGTGGCACAAGATAGAATGTAGATAGATGAATAGACTAAGTATGGCTCAAGATATAGAGAAATATCCCAGGAACGAGCCCCCAGTGTGGCGAGAGGTTTTGTTTGGCTCTTGGATCAGTATATTACTGACAATTACAGAAATAGAATTTCTGCAGAAAATGGTGAAGTCCCAGTGTCTGAGAGGACTACTGGTATCACAAATTAGTTACGGCTGTGAATGTTCTGATCTCGAAACAATAGTAGAGAGGAGACCGACATAAAGCGCCACCTCCAAGTTCGGGATTGCATGGTTAGCATAAAATCCGCCCGATTATATAGGCAGGTAAATACTTAAGGAAAGCTTTCGGTTGGTTCCTGGCGGAGCAAGTTGATTGGTTTCCTCCGGTTTCGTCTTTTGCTCATACCGCCTAATTTTATTCAGTTTTTCGCCGCCATCTTGCGTGAACTGCGTGAACAGTATAATTTATTCTGTCTCAGAGACTGGTGAACGGTGATCGTTGATTGGTTGAAGCAAATCTGTATTTCGACATAGTGATTAACCAAGTAGTGGCTTACACTCGTTTCACGACACAGCCCTATGCTAAAACCCCCGACCTGGAGGACCAGGGTGTCTGCTTTAGTCTGATCCCTGCCCGCGCAAACCTGTCCAGCTTGGTAGAACCTTCCAGGAGTAAAACTCCCGCTGGCATAGCTCTGGGGGTAATCAGGGTACGCAAGCCGCCATACTTCGACAAGGTATTGACACCGGTGATAGCAGGCAGAACTACGTAACAAAGTTATAATTGTCTAACTGCGCTAACATATTTTATTATATGTTGTAAACAATTATTATTACTTAATTGGCATTAAAGAAAACAAAAACCATTTAAATATTACTACTGTTAACATTTTTCTTCTTTCCCTTGCAGTTTTATTGTCTCCCTTATATAATTAATCTACACAGTATACGGTTCTGGATTCAACATTTGTTTCTCATACCTTACCTGCCCATTTCTACTGAAATTTCTATTTATGAATATGTCTAAAATTGCGTTTGTGTTGCGATATTAAGGAACGTCTGCTGCCATTATAATTAAAGTTGAATTAAAAAGAGATCTGTAGTTTTAAAAAGTAGGCAGTTGTCAATATCAATCTTACCAGTGTTATATACAATCATTGTAACATTTTAAGTAAGACTTGACACATAAGAAGAAAATAATTTGAACTTACTGGCTCTGTCAGAGACTTGCTTGGAAACTGGTTAGTATAACTGAACTCAATAACCTAAATCTATTATGTACAATGTTTACGATGACAATTTAAGTTCGGGTGGGGGGGGGGGGGGGGGGGGGGGGGGGGCTTTGTCCCTATGGGACGTCACTGACAGCTGCACTATATAACTGATGTGTACCATTTCATCACGTGATACACGTTTCTATAAATAATTACTACCCCGAGTTAGCAGTCCAGTTTAGAACTTTATTTTTTTAGTGAATTTCAAGCAAAACTATTTTTTAAAAATTGTTTTAAAAAAAAGAAAAGAATCTGACAGCGCATTGCATGTTTGAGTATATATTTGCAAAACATTTTGATTAGCTTGAAATAAAACAATTATAACACTTAAATATAATTATTGTTCCCAATTTTGTTTTGTTTCCCTTGCAAACCATTTACCTCCCTTATATAACTAGACTATATAGTACACAGTTCTTTATTCAACTAGTTTTTTTTCCCATACCTGCCTATCTCTTCTGACATCTGAGCCATTTGTCAATATCTCAAATAAATAAACAAACAAAATTGAATGTCGTTGTCAAGACGTGACACCTTTTACACCAAGTAATATACCTATCAGCTCTGTGTGTGAGTGTGCGTGTGTGTAGTATCAATATTTACACCATGTAATATACCTATCTCTCTCTCTCTCTCTCTCTCTCTCTCTCTCTCTCTCGCCCTCTGGGTGTGTGTCTATGTGTGTGTAGTACCAACATTTACACCAAGTAATATACCTATCAGCTCTGTGTGTGTGAGTGTATGCGTGTGTGTGGAGTACCAACATTTACACCAAGTAATATACCTATCTCTCTCTCTCACTCTCTGTGTAGTACCAACATTTACACCAAATAATATACCTATACAACAGACAAAGTAAAGACCAAACCAGAAATTGAAATTGATAACGAAGAACTGGAAAGTGTCAATGAATTCGAATACCTAGGATCAATCATTAACAGCTCTGGCGACTGTGCAGTAGAAATTAAAAGAAGACTTGCAATTGCTTCACATAAGCTAATACAGATGAAAAACCTATGGCAAGGCACAAGCAAAGAAACAAAGTTACAACTGATCAGAGCATGTATATTCCCAGTAGCAACATACGGCTGCGAGACTTGGACACTCAATAAAACAGTTGCAAAAAAGATTACATCATTCGAAATGAAATGCTACAGAAGGATGTTGAGAATACCCTGGACAGAAAAAAAGACCAACAGAGAAGTACTGCACTCACTAAACGTACAGGAACATTGGCTCCTAAATACCATCGCAATAAGGAAGCTGAAATTTTTCGGTCATATAAAAAGACATAATAGTCTGGAAAAAACAGTGATGGAAGGCATGGTCCCTGGAAAAAGGGGAAGGGGTCGACCTAGACGACGGTGGACCCAGGACATCACAGAGAGTCTGAACTTGTCTTTGGCTGATGCAGGTCGACTTGCCCAGAATCGTGATGCGTTCAGAGCAGCTGTAATGGAGACAACGTTCTGGAAAGAATACGTCACATGATGATGAATATACCTATCACTATGTGTGCGTGTGTGTAGCACCAACATCTACACCAAGTAATATACCTATCACTCTGTGTGAGTGTGTGTGTGTGTGTGTGTAGCACCAACATCTACACCAAGTAATATACATATCACTCTGTTTGTGTTTGTGTGTGTGAATGTGTAGCACCAACATCTACACCAAGTAATATACATATCACTCTGTTTGAGTTTGTGTGTGTTTGTATGTGTAACACCAACATCTACACCAAGTAATATACCTATCACTCTGTGTGTGTGTGTGTGTGTGTGTGTGTGTGTGTGTGTAGCACCAACATCTACACCAAGTAATATACCTATCACTCTGTGTGTGTAGCACCAACATTTACACTGTGTGCGTGTGTGTAGTACCAACATCTACACCAAGTTATATACTTATCACTCTGTGTGTGCGTAGCACCAACATCTATACCGAGTAATATACCTATCATTCTGTGTGTGTGTGTGTGTGTGTAGTTCCAACATCTACACCGAGTAATATACCTATCACTCTGTGTGTGTGTTTGTGTGTGGGTATGTTTGTGTGTGTGTGTAGCACCAACATCTACACCTAGTAATACACCTATCACTCTCTGGTGTGTGTGTGTGTAGCACCAACATCTACACCTAGTAATATACCTATCACTCTGTGTGTGTGTGTGTGTAGCACCAACATCTACACCGAGTAATATACCTATCACTCTGTGTGTGTGTGTGTGTGTGTATGTGTAGCACCAACATCTACACCTAGTAATACACCTATCACTCTCTGGTGTGTGTGTGTGTGTGTGTAGCACCAACATCTACACCTAGTAATATACCTATCACTCTGTGTGTGTGTGTGTGTGTGTGTAGCACCAACATCTACACCGAGTAATATACCTATCACTCTGTGTGTGTGTGTATGTGTAGCACCAACATCTACACCTAGTAATATACCTATCACTCTCTGGTGTGTGTGTGTGTGTGTAGCACCAACATCTACACCTAGTAATATACCTATCACTCTGTGTGTGTGTGTGTAGCACCAACATCTACACCTAGTAATATACCTATCACTCTGTGTGTGTGTGTGTGTGTGTAGCACCAACATCTACACCGAGTAATATACCTATCACTCTGTGTGTGTGTGTGTGTGTGTAGCACCAACATCTACACCTAGTAATACACCTATCACTCTCTGGTGTGTGTGTGTGTGTGTGTGTAGCACCAACATCTACACCTAGTAATATACCTATCACTCTGTGTGTGTGTGTGTGTGTGTAGCACCAACATCTACACCGAGTAATATACCTATCACTCTGTGTGTGTGTGTGTATGTGTAGCACCAACATCTACACCTAGTAATACACCTATCACTCTCTGGTGTGTGTGTGTGTATGTGTAGCACCAACATCTACACCTAGTAATACACCTATCACTCTCTGGTGTGTGTGTGTGTGTGTAGCACCAACATCTACACCGAGTAATATACCCATCACTCTGTGTGTGAGTGTGTGTAGTAGTAGTAGTTGTAGTAGTAGTAGTAGTAGTAGTAGTAGTAGTAGTAGTAGTAGTAGTAGTAGTAGTAGCAGCTTATGAGACAAACAATGAATAGGCCTACTGTTTCCTCAAGCATGTCGTACAAGGCTACTAATATGAGGTTGGTCACATGACTGGCAGCTTTATAATGTAAACCTTATAGCTACAGAGACCACAGCTACAACTGACATCTGAATGTGTAGGCTTCCTGTAAGGGTGGGGGGGGGGTAGCTGTTGGTGGGTTGGAGAAATCCATGCTACCATTATTCATAATAAATGTATCATTTTAAAACATACATAGTTATCATTTTAAAACATACATAGTTATCATTTTAAAACATACATAGTTATCATTTTCTCATCGTCGTTACCAATGCTATATTCGGCTAATGCAGTATTTTAAGGAAGTCAGAATTCACATATAAGGAGATTTGAACTTACCGGTTCTGGCATAGACTTGATCGGAAATGGGACACAACTGAAGACATAATCCAAATAAATGTACAATGTTCACGATGATAATAAATTAAAGTGTTTACAACAGTTAACAACAAAGAACAGAGAAACGTTCAGTTAAAAACTGCTCAGCGGAGAAGGCGATGGGGGATACTGATAATATACCATCTAAGACGAGTAACTGGAATGACACGTGGTGGATATGACACTGATTGTCGTTTTCTGGTAAATGGAGAACCTTAATGTGTACCAGATTCTCCCGTCCTGTGTCTACCTCTCAAGATCTTTCTTTCTCTACTTTATCATTGTTATTTGTGTCTAAATGAATAAATCCTCACTTTTAGCTTTCCGATATTCTTGTTACAAAGGTCAAAACAAGGGGCAATAATTACCATTAGGGTCATACGTTTTAATTACTGTTTTATTTCGAGAAAGTATATAAAGATGTGTTGACTGTTTATTATGTCATCCTCATAAATTATTTTGCTCATGTGTTACTGGTAGTACAGTAACATTAGAAAGGTGTCTACTGAAGTCAAATGTCATTAATCTAACTAAGATAGTGCAGCTACTTACGATAACTGTCATGTATTCAGAGGAAGATATTTTTGGACGAATTTTTTTTATAAGCCAAGTTATGTGACAATTTTAATTATGTATAATTGTATTATTTAATGTTGAATTATCGGGCTGGTTACAACATCAATGTAAGAACGTGTGTGTCCGTCAGCTGGTCGAGTCAGTTCAATTAATGGTGTTGAGCGCAGGTAAATATTTTTTTGAAGTGCGCTAACTCTTGTACGTTTCTTGGTTCAAGTCGTTACAGGCCTGTCCGCCAGAGATGGAATTTCTTGACCTTATTTTATTCTTCCTTCCCAGAATTCGTTCGTACCCTTTTTATGTGTAGAGAAAAGCAATCTCGTATAATGGTTTTGTCAAAATATCCAACTGTAATATTCCAACGAAAATTCAGCAATGTAGAAAAATAAAATATGGTGAAGTACTTATTTCTTTCTTACACAAAGTAGTGAGTATCCAAAAATGAAAATGTAAATCCACAGGAATAATATATCCAATAGAGTAAAATACAAACTTGTCTACTGAAAAATACTTGTCTAACTTGAACAAAACTTGTCAAGTAAAAAACAACGTGTCTTGATAATCTCAAAGACGAAGTTCTGTAAAAATCCTCTTGCTTAACGAATCCTAAAATCTGTTCAAGCCCTGTCAATCGCCCACATGTCTTCTTTATATTACAGCCCTCTCTTTTTTTCCCGCCAATTTTCACACGATGCTTTATTTTTCACACGGTACAAAACATCTACATTTGCACACGCTTCCTCAGCTTTTCGACTTTTTTCACACGACTCTCACTCTAGCAACGGGAAAAACCCAGATTAGCAACTTCTCCTAAAACTTTCCATTCAATAAACATGCACTTACTATGTTGTTGTTCTGGGACAGCTTCTCTCGAAGCCGTGAACTTTTCATGATACTGTATTTTGTGCACAAATGTTTTAACTGCTTTTAACGTTGTTATTTCTCATTTTATGTGGTTTTTAACACGTATTAATTGTAGTGTATGCCAAGCGGTCAGAAATGTATTATACTTACTTAGTCGTTCCTCTTGTACCGTGAGGTGTAGAGGTTTGTAAGAGAGAGCGCCATACTATTCTATCGGCTGTCTTCCTCCTGGCTTGGTTCCATTCTAGTCCTCGGTCCTTCAAAGATTGTCTAATGTTGTCTTCCCAGCGGACCTTGGGTTGTCCTGGAGGTCTAGATCCCTGGCTCTTAGTTGCCCATGCTTGCAGTGGTAGCCGATCTTCTGCCAGTCTGCAGACATAGCAAAACCATCGCAGTTGGGACTGTTCTACTTAGGTCTGCGGGGGTTGGGTTTTTCGAACTTGCCGTATAGTCTGGTTGTGGACCATGTATCTTCTTGTTACTTCAACGACCTTCCTCAGATACCTCATTTCTGAGGTTTGGATCTGGCTTTTGTGGGTTGTAGTCATTGACCATGACTCGCATCCACACGTCACGACTGGGACATAGGTGGAGCGTTATGCAACCATCTTCGTTTTTTTACCAACATCTCTTTTGCTGAGGAATCCTTTATTTATGGCTTGAAAAAAGTATCCCTACTTCTGCTCTTCGGGTAGCCAAATCTTCTTTGATGCATCCCTTCCGGTCTATAACAGCTACAAGGTATTTAAAGTGGTTGACCTGCTCCAGGACCTGTTCTCACAGATTAATCTGATGTCTTCTTTACTCTCGTGATAACACCATTGTTTTTGTTTTCGAGCTGCTTATGATCATCCCTCTCTTCTCCAGCTCTTCCTTCCAGACTTGCAGGTTGGATTGAAGATGTGCCTCTGATTTAGAAATTACGGCAACATCATCAGCAAATTCCAGCTCTGAAATACAGACCTATCTCATCTTCCAGTACCCCACTGAAAACTTTCCTGTCCTCTCATTACATGCCTTGACGACATCGTGCATGAGGAGTATGAAAAGATAAGGCGACAGGATAATACCTTGACTTACACCAGTGGTGGTCCTGAATTCTTCTGGTTTGCCGTCCTCACATAATTTCTGCCAGACTTGTACAAGCTCTGTATAGCATGACTCAGAGGTGTTGGAATATTCTTCCTTGCCAAACAGTCCCATATAGTGTTCCAGGGGACCTTGTCAAATGCCTTTTCCAGATCTAAGAAGCAAAGATGGATCTCACTCTTATACTCAAGAGCCTTTTCTCTCAACGGTCTGAGTGTGAAGATTAGGTCTTGAGTACTTCGATTTTCTTGGAAGCCACACTGGACCTCATTCATTTGTGGCTCAGCTAGGCGTCTGAGTCTCTGCTCTAGGTTTCTAGAGTAGATTTTACCAGGGACACCGAGAAGGGATATACCTCTATGGTTTCCGCGTTGTTGGTTGTCACCATTTTTGAAAATCGATGTCATGATGGCAGTCTCCCAATTCTTCGGTATAGTCTTGCACCAAGCTGCCTGTAGGAACCTTAGGAGTAATAGGTCGCTTGCTGCTCCCATTTAACCATTTCTGGTATTATCTCATCATGTCCTGCTGTTTTGCCCATCTTGATTTTCTCCAGTGCTGGCTTCAGTTATTCCTTCTTTATGTCATCTTCATCACCATTGGTTCCCTCATCTGTGCCAGTGGTTATCATTTCTGATGCGTGACCTTACTCACCATCCAAGAGCTCTAAAAAATATTCTTTCCATCTTTCCATTACTTCTTTTGGGGCAATAAGCAATTTACCTTGCTTGTCCTTTATAAATTTAAGAAGGCACTGTTTTTCCTTCCTCATATTCATTAGGGTCATAGAATAATTTCAGTTTTCTTGCTCATCGTTTTCTAGCTTTTCTCCAAATTCTTCCCAGGACTTCTGTTTTGCTGCTAGCACCTTGTTCTTTGCTTCTGCTCTGAGTATCATATATTCTCTATATTTCTCTGTTTTTCCTGCTGCGTTTTTAGCTCCCAAGTATTGTGTCCATGCCTTTTTCTACTCTCTTATTTTATTTTTAACCTTATCTGTCCACCAAGGTGAACTGTTTTTCTTGTTCCCAAGGCGAACTTCACCACATGCAGCATTCTGTATGATGTCGTTGAATGTCAGCCAGTGTGTTTCCGTGTCATCAGATTGTTGTTCTGTGTTACGCACTGCTGTAGCAATAAGCCACTGGTATCTGCTCTTCACTTCTGGCTCTCTCAGCTTGTAGGTCTTAATGCTCGTTTCCCCTCTTCGTTTACTTAGCTTCTTGTGTGATGTTAGGCAGTTTCTAGGCCGAGTAACTATTTCAGTTGTTCTTTTAATTGTAAACAAGTAGTGGTCACTTCCAATCTCTGGCCCCCTCCACACTCTAACATCCCAGACGTACTTGAATACGCTCTTCCTAACTATGGCATTGTCGATAACTGACTTCTCATTCTTTGTTGGTTCACACCTAGTGTATACCTGTATGCGCTTATGGGGGAACTTTGTGTTTGTAATGATCAGATTCTGCTTAGTGCAGAATCTAAGGAGTCGCTTTCCATTGTCATTAAGAGTATCTTTACATATCTTCCCATAACTCCACCCCATCTAGCATGGTCATTTCCCACTCTGGCATTGAAATCTCCGAGCATGATAATTTCATCTAGGCAGTCGTTCACTGTCCTTTGAAGTAGTCAAAAAATTCTTCCTTAACCTCTGCTCGCTCATCTTAATTCGGCCCATACACAATGACAAGGTTGACTATGGTTTCTCCTTATTTTTAGTTTCAGGACTAAAATGCGTTCCGAGACACAGTTCAATCCCTTGATACTATCCCTTTGGTTTTTGGCCACAATACAACCCACGCCCCCTTTAGCTCTTTCGGATGTGTGACACCACTGTAGAGCAGCGTGTCGCCATCTAGATCCATAACTCTTTGTCCTTTTTTCTTTGTTTCTGTTAAAGCCAGGATTTCTAATTTGGCTTTCCTCATCTCTTCCACCAGCTCCTCTTCCTTCCCATTTATACTTCTTGTGTTCCATGTTCCGTAAGTCGTAGTCAGTAGTCCGTTACAGTTCGTTCCTTTAGAATCAGTCCGGTTTTCTCTCTTATGTTTCCCTGTCACTCACTCTTATTCCCTGTCACTCACTTCTTTTCCCTGTCACTCACTTCTTTTCCCTGTCACTCACTTTTTTCCCTGTCACTCACTTCTTTTCCCTGTCACTCACTTCTTTTCCCTGTCACTCACTTTTTTCCCTGTCACTCACTTCTTTTCCCTGTCACTCACTTCTTTTCCCTGTCACTCACTCCTTTTCCCTGTCACTCACTTCTTTTCCCTGTCACTCAATCCTTTTCCCTGTCACTCACTCCTTTTCCCTGTCACTCACTCCTTTTCCCTATTATTCACTCTCATTTTCCTTATCACTCACACTCCATTTCTCTCACTATCCTTTTCCCTAACATTCACTCACCTTTTTCGTATCACTCACTCACCTTTTTCGTATCACTCACTCACCTTTTCGTTAACCCTTATTCTTCTTTTCCATATCACTCTCTCTCTCTCATTTTCCGTCACTCACTCTCCTTGTCCCTGTTACCCACTCTTCTCAAACATTTCTCCCACTCTCTTCTACTTATTACCTCTCCGTATCTCCATGTCTTGTGTTCTCCTAGACCCTCTAATCCCCAAACTGTATCAAGACCATTATTTCCCTCCGTCAGTACCAGTTTGCTAGCAGAGTGGAAGACATCATTAACGACCATGATCCTGATAACACCGTTGTACATTTACCTGCCTTTCCAGAGCGTCCATACGCCATTACAGGTAAGATACCTGCATTTAATTATTTATTTTAGTTCATCAAAACATTTATATTTTACTGGTTTGTTAACACAGTAGACCCTCGATTATTTGAACTTATTAGAATAAAGTTGGTGTGGTTAATCAAATAGTTCAATTAATCAAATAGTTCGGTTAATCAAATAGTCCAGTTAATAAAATAGCTCGGATAACCAAATAGTTCAGGTAATCAATTAGTTCAATTAATCAAATATTTCCACTGACGATTTTAGTTATTTTGAATACTATTTCTTAGTTAATCTTTGACAGTACCAGTACATAGATTTAAATTATTGTGTTCAGTTGTACTAACTAGTTTCTTAGTTAATCTCTAACAGTACCAGTAAGTTCAAATTACTTTCTTCAGCTCTCTGTCACTGACATTTAAAAGTGTAGTATCCAGTATTACAGGTATTTCCCCCACCCCCTCATCCTTTTCCTACAGAAAACTCAGAATAGGTCGGTTACAAACATTCACTAAAATTATAAACTGTGTGAGATAGGAACGTGATCTTTTCTTTAAAGTCAAGTTGACATTTCGGTAAAATATCATTTAGTTTGAATGTTCTACCACTCTGTTGATGGGGAGATTATCTGGCAGAGATAAAATTTACATACTGGCTGTACGCTTTCTAAATTAAAAGTATTCGGAAACCTGAAAACAGACATGATTTTATCAAGGTAGATCTTTAGAGAACTCAGTGTTTCTTAAGTAGATCTCTACAGCTCCTTTGCTACCTTCCGCTACAAAGTGCCTTACCAGCAAACAACAGTCATTATTACATTCACCATTTCTCACTCCTTTCCCTTTTTTATGATTTTATATTATCACTTTTCGTGACGTTTTGAACTGGTCTGAAGACTTAAATATATTGTCATCGTAAACTTTGTAAATAGATTTGGATTGTTGTGTCCAGTTGTATTAATCAGTTTCCAATCAAGTCTCTGACAGAACCAGTAAGTTCAAAATACTTTCTGCTCATGTGTGAAGTCTTACTTAAAATATGAAATTGTCTGAATATATAGTACTATTAAGATGGGATGTTGACAACTAGTTCTTTAACAGATATAATCTTAATCAGAAGAGACCCCGATGCCATCACAAGAACAGCTATGCTTTGGACACCTGAAGGAAAACGAAAGAGAGGTCGACCAAAAACAACCTGGCGGAGGACTTTTTCCCAACGGGCTGATCACCCGTTTGCCAGTCACTTTGATTACGGAAACAACGACAAATGGATTGATTTGTCGTTGCCATAAAGACGCCATTAGGCGTGATGGGAACAACGGCAAAGAAAATCTATTCGCTGTTGCCCTTAAGACGCCACTAGGCGTAATGGCCACTGCTGACTGCTTTGCCGGTCGTTGGCTAAGGACGGAAGAGAAAAAGAAGAGAGGAGGACTTTTAGAGGTTGAGATGCAAAGAATGAAACAGAGTTGGGGCACTGTACGAAGGATGGCCGCCGACAGAGCAAAGTGAAATCAATTTGTTGTTGCCCTACAAGACGCCACTAGGCGTGATGGCTACAGACTGCTTTGACGGTCGGTGGCTAAGGATCATAGAAGAGAAGTTCTTTTAACACTCTGGATTTAATGGTAATTCAACTTATTAATCATAATGACAGAAGATGTTATTTAATATCATATCATAGAACTAATTTTAGACATTTCTCTAGGTGGGTCATTGATGTGTTTAGAGACTGGAATGAAACTCTGAACTGTGTGAACCATGTAAAACATGTAGCATAATATTTGTAAGGGAGGTAATTGTCTTGCAAGGGAAACAACAAAGTTGTGAGCAATCATAATAGTTAAGTATTCTTGTCAGAGGAACAGGCTGGCTTTAGACCAAAAAGAAGTACCTCAGAACAAATCTTCAATCTTAGATTACTTATCGAAAAACATCTCCAACATCAACACGATTTATACCATAACTTCATCGATTTCACAAAAGCCTTCGATCGAGTCTGGCATGAAGGCTTATGGCAAGTAATGAGAAAATTCAATTTTGATACCAACATCATAGATATCATTGAAGCACTATACAAGGACGCAAGCAGTGCTGTTTTAGCAAGCAACGACATTGGAGAATTTTTCAAAACAACTGTAGGAGTTCGGCAGGGATGTATCCTGTCCCCAGTGCTCTTTAATATTTATCTAGAACATATTATGCAGGAGGCTCTCTACGATTATAAATCAACCATATTGATTGGAGGCCGACCTCTGTGCAACCTACGTTTTGCTGATGATATTGATCTGATAGCTGGATCAGAATCAGAACTTCAAGACCTTACCTCTAGACTGGAGAAAGTAACAAGAACGTATGGGATGGAAATTAATATAGAAAAAAGCAAGATATTGGTGAATAGCCATAAGAAACATGTTCCGACCAACATTACGTTAAATGGGCAAACGTTAGAAGAAGTTAACACCTTTAAATATCTCGGGTCCACTATATGCAGTGATGGAAGATCAATTAAAGAAATCAAGACAAGACTTGAGATGGCCTCAGCTGCCATGACAAGGTTGAATGTGATCTGGAAAAGTAACATCAGTTTTCCTGTGAAGATCAAATTATACAAATCACTTGTATTATCTATTCTCTTGTATGGGTGTGAGAGCTGGACACTCACTGCAGATACGGAGCGAAGGATTCAGGCTTTCGAGCATAAATGTTATAGAAGAATTTTGCGCATTTGCTATAAAGAGCACAAAACAAATGTCTATGTTAGAGAGAAGACAAACACCTATGCAGGCCACCAAGAACCACTTTTGTCAACAGTGAAACGTCGAAAGCTTGCCTGGTTTGGGCATGTAACTCGTCATGACTCCCTTTCGAAAACGATCCTTCAGGGAACAGTCGAAGGTAAACGGAGAAGAGGAAGGCAGAGAAAATCCTGGGCTGATAACATCAAAGAATGGGCAGGACACGGTTTTTCCACACTTGTACGCATTGCTGAGGATAGAGAGCAGTGGAGGACCCTGTCTGCTGATGCTTCCACCATGGCACCCCTACGACCCATGACCGGTTACGGGCTGAGATGAGATGATTATGCATTATTTAGTGCGAAATAAATCAACATTATTTTTTTAAAATATATCAAACTAAATTAAGCAATATCAGATTATCATAATAGTGTTCATTTCCTGTTTGGTTTTGTTTTTAAAGATTCTTGTGTTTTATTAGATGAATAAATTGACACACTAGATTGTTTATTTGGGCAGTCTGTATTTGTTAAAACGTGTATATGTTCATGCAATGACACAGAACAACTGTTATCAATTAGTTGTCATCGACAAATAACTCCTCCCAGGCACATAGTGCCGCCAACACAATAAAACTGGTTTGGTGTGTTCACACTGTAAATGGTCATAGGTGTACTAAGTGTACGGTAGAGCTAAGGTGAATGAGAATTTTCGAGAATTTAATGTTTGACAGCCAAATCTTCTAAGGCAGCGATTTTCAACCTGTGCGCCCTGGGGCGCCATGACTGACGGTTAGGAACGCCGTGGATTTTTTTTTCGTATTTAGCTGTAAAGAAAACACAGAGCTGTGGGAAATTCCACTTTTGGTGTTTGTCAACCTGCGTGACCCCAGAGAAATTTCACTTTTGATGTTGGCCAGCCTATGAAGTCCAGCTCCCCCGACCCGCCTATCAACTTTCCACGCATTCTCCTCGCGCAACCATAGTAGGTAACACGGTGATTGTCTGTTTTCAAACATTTTTGATTGTGTAGTGAGTTTGATATAAACTATGGAAATATTTTTTAATTTGGCAAGTGTTAGTAAAAAGCGAGAACTTGTTGAGGATGACAAGGAAAGTGGTAATGAGGAAAGGAAACGTAAGTATAGAAAATACGACGAAGGTTACTTAGATTTTGGTTTCACGTGCACTCTTGTGAACAATGAAGAGTGTCCACAGTGTGTTTTGTGTTTCAAAGTACTCTCTGTCGAATGTTTGCTGCCTAGCAAATTGAAGCGCCATTTAGACAGTGTTCGTAAGAAAGACGTGGGCAAACCAAGAGAATATTTCTCTAGAAAGCTGAGTCAAATGAAAGAACAAAAATCAGCATTTTCTAAGCAGGCGACAATCTCGAGTAAAGCGTCCTACAAGGTAGCCTACCGGGTAGCAAAATGTAAGAAACCCCATACGATTGCAGAAGAACTCGTTTTACCGTGTGCTATTGATATGGTGTCCATTATGGTTGAAGAGTCCGTGGGAAAACAACTTTTACCCATTCCTTTGTCGGACAGTACAGTACAATTATTGACAAAGTTTCGGTCTTCAAAAAGAAGCTTCTTCTTTGGAAGAGAAAAATCAATGAAGGAGGAGAAATGGGCTACTTCCCAGGTTTGCAGCAGTTCATTACAGACAATGAAATAGATTTTAGTGCAGATATTGTTTCTATAATTCAAGGACACTTATCTAAACTCAGTGTTGATTTTGAAAAAGACATTCCTGAAAACTGTGACAGGTTTCAGTGTGTTCACAATCCCTTCAGTAGTGATGCTCCTTCGGACTTCAGTACTGCAGAAGAGGAAGAACGGATAGAACTTTTATCAGACTCTTCACTACAAGCGAAGTTTCCATCCATGGCAATGCCAAAATTTTGGTATTCAGTAAAACAGGAGCTCCCAAACTTGAGCAAGAGAGCACTGAAGATATTAATTCCTTTTGCAACCTCCTATCTCTTCCAGGCTGGGTTTTCAGCAGTGGCTGTCATAAAACCAAGTTCAGATCAAGACTTGATGTGGAGAAGGAAATGAGGGTAGCTGTATCTCAATTTGTGCCAAGATTTGACACGCTGTGTAACAACAAGCAAGCTCAAGTTTCACACTGAGGTGACTGGTAATTTATTCATTATATTTTTTTTTTTTAGTTTTACTGCACACATTTTTTGTTATGGAGATTGAATCATGGGTGCAGTATATCAGTGAATGATTTTCAGACAATACTAAAAAAAAATGTTAGAAAGAAGCTACTTTATCTGTGCTGTTTTCTTTTTTTATAGTAAGGGTTTTCAAAGTGCACTTTGTGTATATTTTTTCTTGTACGTGTAAATTTTTTCACAGATTGTCAAATTACTTTGTTTTTTAAAATTACATTGTTAAAAAGCCTTTGCAAAGCTCTCCTGCTCACAAAAAGTTAGGCTAAATGTTGAAACATCGCTAGAGCTTTTACTAGTTATCCCACAGGGGAGCCGCAAAAAGAATGTAGTTGGTCAGGGTAGCCATGGACTCAAAAAGGTTGAAAACCGCTGTTCTAGGGATTATAAAATGTACATAAAAGGGGTAGACATGAGTGACCAACTTATTAACTAGTACATTACTTGGAGAAAGATCAATAAATGTTGGAACATTTTACGTTGTATTTCAAGAAGTCAGAAAAAAAGAACACCCAAATTTAGAAGAAATAAAAAGCCCAGCTATATATAGGAACATGGCGGAACACCAAGAACAGATCTTACCAACGAAGATTTACAACATAATATGAAAGTTCTAGAAATAGACCAAGGAACATTCAGAATAGGACAACTATCGAGAGACAGTACAATACGCAGAGACAAATGGTTAGTGTTGGTACGCAAAGAGAAAACAATGAGAGACGTCGGCACACAAACGGAAGTACCGCACCAAAGCGAGAAGTGCACATCACAGGAAAATACTCCCAGCGGAGAACATAGACAACCACCAAGGAGTAGGCAGATCGCAACAACGGCTAGAATGCAAAAACCCTGGATAAAACCAAGTTGTTTAACCCCACCCCCACAAAACACACAACAAGAACAAGAAGAAAAAAGGCGAGATACGCCCAAGGATGACAGGATAGTGACTATGCAGGATGCACAGGACAATGTGCAGGATAATGATGACAGCTGTACATTAATTTCGTTGATTGTGAAAAGGCTTTTGACAGTATAAATAAGTAGTATAGTAGGCGCAAAACGATTATAATTTGTGGAGGATGAGTGGAGTTTTATATAATAAAATATACCTATCGATTGTGGAGGATGAGCTGACTTTTATATAGCAATATACCAGCTCGATAATGGCGGGTGTGTAGGTAACTAAGTAGAGATAAGTAGGTTGTAATTAATTACTGGTGTTAGCCGGTCGGTGGGGGTGGTATTGACTTTGGTTGAAGGAGGTGCCGACTCATGGGTGTAGCTGGTGGGTTTTATGTGGTTGTATTGTGTTGTCTGTTATATATATATATATATATACATACAATATTTAAACAACATAGATAACAAAGGTCAAGGTTTTTTAATAGATATATTTAATATCACAGTGTTTTGTTATAGATTCTATCCAGAACAATATATATATATATATATATATATATATATATATATATATATATATATATATATATATATATATATATATATATATATATATTACAACAGGTAGACAACATTTATACAATATATACATATATACATACAATATTTATACAACATAGATAACAAATGCCAAGGTGTTTTAATTGTAATAAATATATTTAATGAGATCTTTTAAAAGAATACGAAATGTCAAGCGAAATCTCTAGTGTCAGACGCTTTGTAGCTCTTTGCCGTTTCGGTGGTGGTTATAGATTAAAGATAGCATGCGGGTGATTGTCTATGGTTGGCGTTGCTGTAGGGGGACAAGGGTTGGTGTTAGGACACCAACTCGGTTCTGGGAATATTGGTTGATAACAACTAGAGTTGATGTGGTGGTCACACGTGTTATTGTTACAAGTAGTATGACTGGTATCTGTGTTTGGTGTCCGTAGTCGGTCAAATTCGGCGAGGATTTCGCCGCGTAAAGCCAACAGATGTTCAAATTCAGGGCGGGTCAACGTAATGTCGGTTTTGGTAGGAAATTTTACATGTGATTTACAAAAGTATTTTCGCATGTGTAGTAAAGGCTGGTCTCGGTAGAAACTTACAGAAGCGGCCTCCAGCCCACCCTCCAATGGTTTAAGCATCTCATCACTTCTACGCACATACACCCAGTTTGTGGGAACGGTGCCGGGATTAGTCATCTTCAGTGAGTTGTGCTCGCGATTGTCTGGGCGTTGGTCTCCCAAGTGTCTAATTATATGAAGGAAAACTAGTTTAATCTGGTTTTTGAAACGTGTCCAGGCATGTTGCGCGCTAACAGCGGGCTGATTAGTCGAAAAACTAATCGATCGTTGGCGTGTTGTCTAGACGAAAATGACAGCAGGCCGCGTTACATAGTACCAGGTTAATAGGTTACTAAGGATGTTTTAGTATGTAGGTATTGAAGGGAATATAGAGTAGTGAGAGGTGAGGGGATGTAATTATCGGGGGCAACCATCCTTGTGATGTAAAAATATGACAGGGAATTTCCGTTGTTGGGTGAATGTAATTACATATTGAATCGGGTTCTGGTCCACTGGGTAGTTTTCTTTATTATTTATATTATATCATGAGTAATAAGCCTACTCGTCACCCCAATGTCCATCTAGTGGTATGTAAGTGACCCCGCACACAGCCGTATTCTCCAACATAAATAATACTGTCAAAGGCCAGGTTGGACAATTTCAAATAGACAGTTTTATTGAACACAACGAGGTTCCGTGGAGATATATGCAATATGCAGACTAGATTATGGAGGCAACTAGACAATCCTTAGTGTCAATGTACAGGCTGCAACTGGAACAATGTGGACGACGTTTTAAGCCCTTTTTTAATAAAGTTCAAACACGTGCTTTAACAGCTAGTTATGAAACTCGATCGATCGGCGGCGTAAGACTTTGCGACGAAACCATTGATCGTATACTTTATAAAATTCCATTAGCATAGAGGTCTTTCTCGCTGCTTTTTTTTTTTTTTTTTTTTTGATTCCCTGTCTTTATTTACGTCAGAGTTCACTTTTATTTTGTCCTTGATGGTTTTAATTTTGTCCTTAATTTCTGTGTCCTTTAGACCGGGGCTTTTGTTCCTTTCACTTTCTGTCCGTATTGATGTTCCTTCCTTAGTATGTTTTGCCGTTATTTTGCTCCAAGCTTTTCCCGCCCCTGACTGCAATCTGGTTAGCATTATGTTGGCCTTATTTGCTCTTATTGTGCTACAAATATGTTGTTGTATACGAGTTGTATTTACTCTTTTTTTTAAATAATGTCTAATTCCTCTATCTTTATTTTATACCTATCACCCATGACTTACAATTAGTATTTATGCGCTATCTATGCCTAATGCTAAATTAACACAAGACAAGCTATTAATATTTTTTTAATATATAAATTAAAAGTTATGTTTAGATACCAACAGTTAAAAGCTGACTAGGTGTTGGTTGTCGTTTTCATAGTGATGAATTGAAACGCGAATGGTTACAACGGAATAAATGTCAACAATGTGTTTCAAACGAAAACCAACAAGTATCTTGAATTGGGCGAACTGGTCAAGTATTGGCAGCACACAAGTCGTTGGTAACTTTACATAGATTTTATTCACCAGGACACGAAGTGGACAAGACGGACATCGTCACAGGCGCAAAGATCACACGACAACATATTAATTATTGCTGCTAAAGTTCCTGAAGATTCTCTTCTAGTAAAGACCTCTGTCCATAGACTAAGGATTACAAAACTGTTACCGTATAATATCCTTCTCAGTCACGACCGTTCACCTTCTTTCAAGGACGTCTATCATGGTAACGTATTCATACTCTGGGATGAAATCTTCCATATTACATTTGTTAAAATTCCCAGACGTTCATCCTACATAGCGTTGTACATCATATAATTTCACACAAAGTCATATACGATAATCCTATCAGTTAAAGGCTTTCAGTTGGCTACCCTCTCTTTACATCCATGCCACGACTTTGGCATTGAAGCATGTACGGCATTTAAAACATGTGCATAAGGTAAACAATATAACTTCTTCTACTCGTAGGAATTCTCCGTCTACGATCCAAATCTTAAAGGCAAGCGACTCTGTAGATCCATTCTAGGAATGATAAAATTCCCGCTAGATTAGTAGTAGAGCGGCCTTTTTATGCAGCATTAAAATAAGAAGTGGGCGATAACTTACGTGACATAACTGCGATTGGCTTCGACCTGAAGACCAATACAAATCACAATAATAAATGGCTTCCTTCAACATGCCATTGGATACACAATATAAAATTACAATCATGGACACAAGCCAGTTCCATGTTTCCACTTCAAAACCTGACGTCACAAACTACTCAACTAGGTTACACGTGCGTCCAAAGCAACTCACACAGCATTGTGCACGTCAGTGCGTGAATCAATCGAACGCACAAATAATATAACTATCTCAAGACTGGTGCGTACATTTGGTAGGACCGACGACTACCCCCTTAGGTAATAAATGTACGTAACACTAGGCCTACTACTAAGCTAGTGCATTTGAATTAAATTTAATTTTGTTCACGCGCGTTCTCACTCATACAATCGTCTATATCGTCTCTCGTGACGTCGACATTTTTAAAAATGTTCGTCATTTAAGAAAAATGGTCTTTCAAGTTATCGGCGACGTGGATATCGCACTCGATGATGACAAAACACGGCTCATCAGTAACAGAGGCTAGAATCTGTTGTTCCGTTAGAGGATATCTAAATTTGCCGTAGCTCGGTTTTACACGGATGAACGGCGTGCTCAGAAAATGATCGATTGTTCGATCGGTTTTCTTCAAGCTTTGCCACTCGCATTCCCACATTTCGACTACTGAAACCTTAATCTCTTCAGATAGGTTCGCGCGAATTTCGCGAGTTTATTCGAACGACTCTGGCATCGGGTTTTTCTTGACTGGATTAATGTATCTACCACGGGTAAGTGACCAGTCTGGATGACCGTGAAACAAACAACCATGAAATTGATACACGGTTCACGATACATTAAATAAATGTAACTAAGTATTTGTTCCAGTTATCAAACGTTTATCTACTTTTTTGTCCAGCAATTGTCAAACTTTAGTGAAAACTTTTCTTCCAATCAGCAAAAGATGGTCCCACAAATTTTACCAGTTCTAATCAAAGGGTCCAACCTGTAGGTAAAAAGATCAGCTGTCAAAGACTTCTTTAAATATTTCTTTAAATAGTTCTTGCAGTTCCAAACTTTTCATTAATTATTTGTTTATTAAATATTTTTCCTGTTGTCAGTACTTGACAATGCAAATAATTCTTGCAGCTGTCAAAAATGTCTTCCAGTTGTCAAATATTTCTTCAAGTTTTTCTTCCACTTCTCAAATATTTCTTCAAACGTTTTCTCAAGTTGTAAAATATCTATACAAATGTTTCTTGCATGTGTCAAATGTTTCTTCAATTTTTTTTCACTTGTCAAATATTTATGCAAATATTTTTTTCCAGTTGTCAAATATTTCTTTAAATTATTTCCCGCTTGTCAAATATTTCTTACAGTTGTCAAATATTTATGAAAATGTTTCTTCCACTTGTCAAATATTTCTTAAATTTTTTTTTTACTTGTCAAATATTTATGCAAATGCTTCTTCCATTTGTCAAATATTTATGCAAATGTTTTTTTTTCCAGTTGTCAAATATTTCTTCAAATTGTTTCCCGCTTGTCAAATATTTCTTACAGTTGTCAGATATTTATGCAAATGTTTCTTTTAATTGTCAAATACTTCTTAAAATTTTTTTTTTCCACTTCTCGAATATTTATGCAAATGTTTGTTCCAATTGTCAAATATGTCTTCAAATTGTTTTTCCACTTGTCAAATATTTCTTACAGTTGTCAAATATTTATGCAAATGTTCTTTGCATGTGTCAAATATTTATGCAAATATTTCTTCCACTTGTCAAATATTTCGTCATATTTTTTTCCACTTGGCAAGTATTTCTTACAGTTGTCAAATATTTATTCAAATGTTTCTTCCACTTGTCAAATATTCTTTTCAAAATTTTTTCCACCTGGTAAATATTTCTTACAGTTGTCAAAAAATTATGCAAAGGTTTCTTCCACCTTTCAAATATCTCTTCAGATGTTTCTACAGTTGTCAATTTTTTCTTCAAATGTTTTTTCCATCTGTCAAATATTTCTTGAAACGTTTTTTTTTCGATTGTCTAATTGTTCTTCAAAATAAAACTTGTGTCCAAACTTTTTACCTGTTCAGACAAGTGTGACGAAGTATTTGTTCCAGTTATCAAACGGTTATCTACTTTGTCCAGCAATTGTCACATTTTAATGAAAACTTTTATTCCAAATGAGCAAAGACGGCCCCAAAATTTTCTCCCAGTCCTGCTCAAATGTTCCAGCCTGTAGGTAAATATTTTTTAACTGTTTATAATTTTTTTTATTTTTACAGGGGCCAAATAGTTCTTTGATTCTTTCTTGCATGTGTCAAATGTTTCTTACAGTTGTCAAATATTTCTAACAGTTGTCAAATATGGTTTACAGTTTTCAAATATTTCTTACAGTTGTCAAATATTTCTTCAAATCTTTTTCCAGTTGTAGAATTTTTCTTCAAATGTTTTTTGCCAGGTGTCAAATATTTCTTCACATGGTTCTTACAGGTGTCAAATTTTTCTTCACATGTTTTTTCCAATTGTCAAATATTTTTTCAAATATTTCTTCAGCTGGTTCTTGTAATTGTAAGAAAAGATAAAAGAACCCGTTACACGCCCATTGAGAAATTTTGGGAATATGGTGTTAGGCCCATATTATCTTGACCGTCAGCACACTAAGGGTGATGTGGTCAGCATCACGCCGGCCACCTTAACATTCCCAGAGATGCTCTGGTACCCATTTGGAGCTGGGTCAACCCAGGAGCCGTTTGTGGCCTAAATAATTCCCGCCTCGATCTGGGGAACGAACCACAGACCACTTTGCTACTAAGCCAGTGCACTAACCACTATGCTACCGAGGCTCCCTAATTGTAAAGATTTCATTAAATAATTCTTACCTTTGTCAAATATTTCTTCACATGGTTCTTGCGGTTGTCAAATATTTTTTTAAAATATTTATCCAACTCATTCTTGCAGTTGCCAAATATTTCTTCAAATATTTCTTGCACTTATAAAAAAAGTTTTTTAAAATATTTCTTCTCACTACCAAACATTTCTTCGAATGTTTCTTGCAGTTGTCAAATATTTCTTCAAATATTTCTTCAAATAGTTTTAGCAGTTGTCACATATTCCATCAAATAACTAAGCCGGTTGCCAATATTTCTTGTACTTGGCAAAGACTTCTTTAAATATTTCTTTCAATATTTCTTGTAGTTTTCCAAACTGGTCATTAAATATTTTTTTCCTGTTGTCAAGTACTGTATTCAGTGGGGTACTGGAAGATGTGACAGGTCTGTATTTCGGAGCTGGCATTTGCTGATGATGTTGCCCTGATTGCTAAATCAGAGGCACATCTCCAATTCAATCTGCAGGTCTGGAAGGAAAGCTGTAAAAAAGAGAGGGATGGTCATAAGCAGCTCTAAAACAAAATCTATGGTGATATCATTAGACGAAAGAAGACATCAGATTAAGCTGGGAGAACAGGTCCTGGAGCAGGTAGACCACTTTAAATACCATGGAGCAATTATTGACCGAAAGGGAGGCATCAAAGAAGAGTTGGCCACTCGAAAAGCAGCAGCTGAGAGACTTTTTCAAGCCATAAATCAAGGATTCCTCAGCAAGAGAGAGAGGTTGGTAAGAAAACGAAGATGGCTGTTTTCCGCTCCACCTATGTCCCAGTCGTGACATATGGATGCGAGTCATGGGCAATGACTACAACCCACAAAAGCCGGATTCAAACCTCAGAAATGAGGTATCTGAGGAAGGTGGTTGAAGTAACAAGAAAAGACATGGTACGCAACTAGACGATACGTCAAGGCCTTAAATCCCACCCCCTGCAGACGTAAGTAGAACAGTCTCAACTAAGATGGTTTGGCCATGTCTGCAGAATGGGAGAAGATCGGCAACCATGACAAGCATGGGAAAGAAAGAGCCAAGGATCCAGACCCCCCAGGACGACCCAGATTCCGCTGGGAGGACAATATTAGACAATATTTGAAGGACCGAGGACTAGAATGGAACCAGGCCAGGAGGAAGACAGCCGATAGGATAGTGTGGCGCTCTCTCTTCCAAACCTCTACACCTCACGGTAGAATGGGAACGACTAAGTAAGTAAGTAATTCAAGTACTGCAAATAATTTTTGCAGCTGTCAAGAATGTCTTCCAATTGTCAAACATTTCTTTAAATATTCCTTATAGCTGCCGCATATTTTTGTCGAGTATTTCTTCCATTTTCACATATTTCTCACAACCATATAGAAGTAAGCTGGTGATACAGGCTGTGGTCAGCATCACGCCGGCCGCCTTAACCTTTTCAGAGTTGCTCTGGTACCCAGTTAAAACTGGGTCGGCCCTAACGGGTTGGTTGTGGTGCATCACACAACCCTTGTGAATATCATCAATGACAAACTCTCTCTGGACTTAGAAAGTGATAGCCTCATTTACAAATCTGCAGCTACCTTTACCCGCCTCACTTCACGTGTTTGAGGAAACTCCAAACTCACAACGACGACCAAAGCTACGATATATAACTCCTGTATCACCAGCTTACTTCTATATCATCATCATCATAACCCCCCACTCCCAAAGGAGCATAGGCCTTTAACACACACATGCCAAGTCCTCCTTTCACGTGCCATCATCTCAAGTTCTTTCCACGTTCTCCTCATCATTTTCATCTCTGTTTCCAGCTCTCTTCCCCATGTGCTTCTTGGTCTACCTCTGCCTCTCTTGCCTTGGGGATTCCAGAACAAGGACTGCCTTGTAATGCTATCAACAGGTTTCCTCAGTGTGTATCCTATCCATCGCCAACGTCTTCTTCTCATCTCTTGTTCCACTGGCACCTGTCTAGTTCTTGTCATCAGTTCCACGTTGGTAACCTTGTCATACCATTTTAATCCTTCTATTCTACGCAAGCACCCATTTATGAAAGTCTGTAGCTTCTTGGTTGTAGTATTTGTTGTACTCCATGTCGCAGAGCCATACAATAGGACTGACTTCACATTTGAGTTGAAGATTATTATTTTCGTGTTGGACTTGATTTCTCTTGATCTCCATATATTTCCCAATGCAATTAAAGCTCCTCTTGCTTTTTTTATTCTTATTTCGATATCGCTGTCTGTCCCTCCAACTTTGTCTATATTACTGCCAAGATATGTGTACGATTTCTACATCTTGTGTTGGTGTTTCATCAAGTTCAACCCTCTTATCATTATTTGCATTTATTCTCATTACTTTTATCTTTTCCCTGTGTATTTTCAGACCCAATTGCTGTGACCTCTCATCGAGTGTTTTCAGTTTGTCCTGCATCTGATTACGGTTATGGGACAGAAGAGCCAAGTCATCAGCAAAATCCAGATCATCCAACTTTACTTCTATATGGCAATGAGAAATATGTGAAAATGGAAGAAATACTCGACAAAAATATGTGGCAGCTATAAGGAATATTTCAAGAAATGTTTGACAATTGGAAGACATTCTTGACAGCTGCAAGAATTATTTGCAATACTTGACAACAGGAAAAATATTTAATGACCAGTTTGGAAAACTAAAAGAAATATTGAAAGAAATATTTAAAGAAGTCTTTGTCAACTACAAGAAATATTGGCAACCTGCTCAGTCATTTTATGGAATATGTGACAACTGCAAGAACTATTTGAAGACATATTTGAAGAAATATTTGGCAACTGCAAGAAACATTCGAAAAAATGTTTGGTAATGAGAAGAAATATTTTAAAGAACTTTTTTTATAAGTGCAACAAATATTTGAAGAAATATTTGGCAACTGCAAGAATGAGTTGGATAAATATTTAAAAAAAATATTTGACAATCGCAAGTACCATGTGAAGAAATATTTGACAAAACTAAGTATTATTTAATGAAATCTTTACAATTACAAGAACCAACTAAGGAATTATTTGAAGAAATCTTTGGCCATTGGAAAAAACATTTGAAGAAAAATTTGACACCTGTCAGAACCGTATGAAGAAATGTTTGACACCTGGGAAAAAACATTTGAAGAAAAATTTGACAACTAAAAAAAACATTTGAAGAAATATTTGACAACTGTAAGAAATATTTGACAACTGTAAGATATATTTGACAACTGTTAAAAATATTTGACAACTGTAAGAAACATTTGACACATGCAAGAAAGAATCAAAGAACTATTTGGCCCCTGTAAAAATAAAAATAAGTTATAAACAGGTTAATAAATATTTACCTACAGGTTGGAACATTTGAGCAGGACTGGGAGAAAATATTGGGGCCATCTTTGCTTATTGGAAAAAAAGTTTTCATTAAAGTTTGACAATTGCTAGACAAAAAAAACAGTAGATAACCGTTTGATAACTGGAACAAATACTTCGTCACACTTGACTGAACAGGTAAAAAGTTTGGACACAAGTTTTATTTTGAAGAACAATTTGAAATCGGAAAAAACGTTTCAAGAAATATTTGACAAATGGAGAAACATTTGAAGAAAAATTTGACTACTGGAAAAACATTTAAAGAGATATTTGACAAGTGGAAGAAAAATGTGCATAAATATTTGACAAGTGTAAGAAATATTTACCAAGTGGAAAACAAATTTGATGAAATACTTGACAAGTGGAAGAAATATTTGCATGAATATTTGACACATGCAAGAAACATTTGCATAAATATTTGACAACTGTAAGAAATAATTGACAAGTGGAAAAAAATTTTGAAGAAATATTTGACAATTAAAAGAAACATTTGCATAAATATTTGACAAATGTAAGAAATATTTGACAAGCAGGAAAAATTTGAAGAACTATTTTACAACTGGAAAAAAATATTTGCATAAATATTTGACAAGTGGAAGAAATATTTGCATAAATATGTGACAAGTGGAAAAAACATTTGAAGAAATATTTGACACGTGGAAGAAACATTTGCATAAATATTTGACAACTGTAAGAAATATTTGAAAAGAGGGTAAAAATTTGAAGAAATATTTGACAACTGGAAACAAATATGTGCATAAATATTTGACAAGTGGAATAAAAAATTTGAAGAAATATTTGACACATGGAAGAAACATTTGTATAGATATTTTACAACTTGAAAAAACGTTTGAAGAAATATTTGACAAGTAGAAGAAACACGTGTAGAATTATTTGACAACTGGCAAAACGTTTGAAGAAATATTTGACTACTGGAAGAAATTATTGACAGCTGCAAGAATTATTTGCATCGTCAAGTACTGACAACAGGAAAGATATTTAATGAACAAATATTTAATGAAAAGTTTGGAAAACTGCAAGAAATATTTAAAGAAATATTTAAAGAAGTCTTTGACAGCTGATCTTTTTACCTACAGGTTGGAACCTTTGATTAGAACTGGTAAAAATTTTGGGACCATCTTTTGCTGATTGGAAGAAAAGTTTTCACTAAAGTTTGACAATTGCTGGACAAAAAAGTAGATAAACGTTTGATAACTGGAACAAATACTTAGTTACATTTATTTAATGTATCGCGAACCGTGTATCAATTTCACGGTTATTTGTTTCACGGTCATCCAGACTGGTTACTTACCCGTGGTAGCGACATTAATCCAGTCAATAAAAACCATATGCCAGAGTTGTTCGAAAAAACGCACGAAAATCGCGCGTACCTATCTAAAGAGGTTAAGATTCCAGTAGTCGAAATGTGGGAATGCGAGTGGCAAAGCTTGAAGAAAACCGATCGAACAATCGATCGTTTTCTGAGCACGCCGTTCATCCGTGTAAAACCGAGCTATGGCAAATTTAGATATCCTCTAACGGAACAACAGATTCTAGCCTCTGTTATCGAAGAGCCGTGTTTTGTCATCATCGAGTGCGATATCCACGTCGCCGATAACTTGAAAGACCATTTTTCTTAAATGCTGACCATTTTAAAAAATGTCGACGTCACGAGAGACGATATAGGCGATTTTATAAGTGAGTACGCGCGTGAACAAAATTAAATTTAATTCAAATGTACTAGCTTAGTAGTAGGCCTAGTCAGCTTTTAACTGTTGGTATCTAAACATAATTTTAAATTTATATATTAAAAAAAATATGAATAGCTTGTCTTGTGTTAATTTAGCATTAGGCATAGATAGCGCATAAATACTAATTGTAAGTCATCGGTGATAGGTATAAAATAAAGATAGAGGAATTAGACATTATTTTAAAGAAGAGAAAAGACAACTCGTATACAACAACCTATTTGTAGCACAATAAGAGCAAATAAGGCCAACATAATGCTTACCAGATTGCAGTCAGGGGCGAAAAAAGCTTTAAGCAAAATAACAGAAAAACATACTAAGGAAGGTCCTTCAAAACGGAGAGAAAATGAAAGAAACAAAAGCCCCGTTCTAAAGGACACAGAAATTAAGGACAAAATTAAAACCATCAAGGATAAAATGAAACTGAACTCGGAAGTTAGTAAAGACAGAGAATCAAAAAAAAAGCAACGAGAAAGACCTCTATGCTTATGGAATTTTATAAAGTATACGATCAATGGTTTCGTCGCGAAGTCTTGCGCCGCCGATCGATCGAGTTTCCTAACTAGCTGTTAAAGCACGTGTTTGAACTTTATTAAAAAATGGCTGAAAATGTCGTCGACATTGTTCCAGTTGCAGCCTGTACAGTGACACTAAGAAGTGTCTAGTTACCGCAATAATCTAGTCTGCATATGGCATATATCTCTACGGTACCTCGTTGTAATCAATAAAACTGTCTATTTGGAATTGTCCAACCTGGCCTTTGACAGTATTTTTTATGTTGGAGAATACGGCTATGTGCGGGGTCACTTACATACCACTAGATGGACATTGGGGTGAGTAGGCTTATTACTCATGATATAATATAAATAATAAAGAAAACTATCCCGTGGACCAGAACCCGTATCAATATGTAATTACATTCACCCAACCACGGAAAATCTCAGTCATATTTTTACATCACAAGAATAGTTGCCCCCGATAATTACATCCCTTCACTTCTCACCACCCTATATTCCCATCAACACCTACACACTAAAACATCCTTAGTAACCTACTAATCTGGTATTATGCAACGCGGCCTGCTGTCATTTTCGTCTAGACAACACGCCAACGATCGATTAGTTTTTCGACTAATCAGCCCGCTGTTAGCGCGCAACATGTCTGGACACCTTTTAAAAAACCAGATTAAACTAGTTTTGCTTCATATAAATAGACACTTGGAAGACCAACGCCCAGACACTCGCGAGCACAACTCACTGAAGATGACTATCCCGGCACCGTTTCCACAAACTGGGTTTATATGCGTAGATGTGATGAGATGCTTAAACCATTAGAGGGTGGGCTGAAGGCCGCTTCTGTAAGTTTTTACCGAGACCAGCCTATACAACACGTGTGAAAATACTTTGTTGAATCACATCTAAAGTTTCCTACCAAAACCGGCATTACGTTGACTCGCCCTGAATTTGAACATCTGTTGGCTTTACGCGGCAAAATCGTCGCCGAATTTGACCGACTACAGTCACCAAATACAGATACCTGTCCTACTACTTGTAACAGTAACACGTTTGACCACCACATCAACTCTAGTTGTTATCAACCAATATTCCCAGAACCGAGTTGGTGTCCTAACACCAACCCTTGTCCCCCTACAGCAACGCCAACCATAGACAATCACCCGCATGCTATCTTTAATCTATAACCACCACCGAAACGTCAAAGAGCTACAAAGCGTCTGACACTAGAGATTTAGCTTGACATTTCGTATTCTTTTAAAAGAGCTTATTAAATATATTTATTGCAATTAAAACACCTTGGCATTTGTTATCTATGTTGTATAAATATTGTATGTATATATTGTATAAATGTTGTCTACCTGTTGTAATATATATCTTCTTCTTCTTCTTCGATCCTTAACCACCGACCGTCAAAGCAGTCAGTGGCCATCACGCCTAGTGGCGTATTGTAGGGCAACAACAAATTGATTCCACTTTGCACGGTCGGTGGCCATCCTTCGTACAGTGCCCCAACTCTGGTTCATTCTTTGCATCTCAGCCTCCACAGTCCTCCGCCAAGTTGTTCTTGGTCGGCCTCTCTTTCGCTTTCCTTCAGGGGTCCAAAGCATAGCTGTTCTTGTGATGGCATCGGGGTCTCTTCTGAGGACATGACCAACCCAGCTCCAGCGTCTGCCAGCTATGATGGTATGCATGTCCTCTTGCTTGCTACGAGTAAGCAGATCTTGGTTGGTGATGGTATTCGGCCAAAAGATTCGGTGAATTTTTCGTAGGCATGTTGTGTAAAAAGAGGACAATTTTGACATTTCCTTCTCTGTGACTCTCCAGCATTCCGCACCATAGAGAAGCACAGAAAGCACGCAACTCTGGTATAATCTTAATTTTGTGTTTGTGCTGTATTGGGAGGACTTCCAGATGTTATTTAGGCTAAAGAAGGCTGTTCTTGCCTTATTCATTCTGATGTTGATGTCTTTGCCTGCCCCACCGTCTGGTGTTACTATGCTTCCTAGGATGTGAAGGTATCTGTCTGTACCAGTTGCTGATTCCTTACTGATATGGGCTCAGGGTTGCTCACATTGAGCGTCATGACCTCAGACGTCTTTAAATTGATGTTCAAGCCCACCTGCTGGCTAAATTTATTAAGTCTATCCGTTTTTTCCTGGATGTGTTGATGTGAATGTACCAGCAGTGCAATGTCATCTGCATATTCCAGATCTTCCAATGTTGAAAATGTAGTCCATCTTATTCCTCTTGGACTGCCCTCTGTTGTCTGGCGCATCACCCAGTCTATGACTGTTAAAAATAGAGTGGTTGATAAGGGGCATCCCTTGTTATATATATATATATATATATATATATATATATATATATATATATATATATATATATATATATATATATATATATGTTGTATGACTAAGAAACAACACACTACAACAACACACAACAATTAAAATACCTGCACATAACACACCAGACAAACCAAAAGCAATACCACCCACACCACACTGCTTATACATTGTTTTACTCCGGCGCTACTCCCCAACACACACCCATGCGGCATCACCCCAGCCAGCCAAAACCAATACCCCCGCGCACTCAAAAATCAACATCACACCACGCTCATTAGCCATCTTCCTCTATAAAACTCATACTAAGCTAATTTATCTATTTTTTATATTTTCCTTTTTATCTCAAGAGTGCAGGATTTTATCGATTTTATGTCTGTTGAATATATGTATATATACTGTATGAAGAAACAACACAATACCAGCATAATACAAAAATTAAAATACCTACACACAACACACCAGACAAACCAAAAGCAATACCACTTAGACCACACCGCTTATACCTTGTCTTACTCCTGTGCCCACGTCAGGTAAATGTTCAAGTAGTTATATTGATTGTTGTTTAGTCAGAGTTAATCTTTCATATGTTGTTCTGGTTCAAGTGCTAACTGGTCTTCCGCCAGAGATGGTAATACTTGACCTTTACTCAGATTTTCAACCCAGGAATGTTCTTCCCTTTGAGTTTGGTGATAAGCAAAACAGTTTCAGCACAACAACGTATATCCAAAAGAAATTACTGTAAAGTTCCACAAACAGCAATGTAGAAAAATTCAATTACAGTTTATTGATGTCATTAGACAAACACTGTAAATTTCACAATGATGATTTTTTATCCAAGATGAAAAAATATGTAATCCAACTGAATAATATATGTATATCCAAATAGAATAATATATGTATATCCAAATAGAATAATATACTGATTTGTCTACTCAAAAGCTTGTCTTGGTATCCTCAAAGACGAAGTTCACCTAACGCTATCTGTAAAAAAACCTCTAGTCTAAAGTTATGGTTTCATTAGAATCATAAATCCTGAAATCGCAGCCTATCGCCCACAACTCTTCTATTTATACTATTTCTTCTTTTTTTCCCGCCTATTATCACACGACCCGTCCTTTTTTTCACACGGTACAATAATTAACATTTGCACTCCTCTCCTCAGCTTTTCGACCTTTTTGCTCACCACATTCTGTTATTTCGACTTTTTTTCACATGTGTGATCTTTTCCAACTTAACAATGGGATAAAAAACCAGATCACACAAACATTCATTTGCCACTTTCGCGCTTATAAAACCGTTCATTATTATCTGGGACTGACCTACGTTTGCCCTGTCAGAGCAGTAACTGCCAACTGAACTTTGAATGAATACTGCGTTTTGTGTAAAAACGTCTTATTTGCTTTTAAGGTCTGTCATTCTTAAATGACGGAGTATGGTTTATCACCGTGGGAGGGGAACGAATGTCAGTCATGGTAATGTACTCCGGGGTCTTAGGGGCGTTAGCTGTGTCAGTGGGGGTAAAAATGTCTTAATATCTTTTACCGATGTCCGCTGTGGACATCTCATCTTCTTGTACACATGGTATTTATACACAAAACAGCTTAAAATTTAAAACACCAATTATGCTAGACAAAATCAATAGTACTGACACTCTAGTGTGTCGGGTCATGACCTCTAGTGTGTCTCACTGGATTCAGGAATGCGAGATGGGGTGTTTCCCAGACTACGAAGAAGTATTTATAGAATTTGTTAGACACGTTAACATAGGTAAATTCCTGTTGAATAGTGGGGAATGCTCGGAACGGAAAGTCGATTTAGAAACGCTCCGTCTGTGATGGAGCATGTCGGAGAAGGTGACAGGAGATGGACAGGCGTTTAGATGTGTAGGAAGGGATAAATTTGACGTCTGATTCGTCATATATCTGTGAGAAAGGGTCGTCGGCTTGAATAACGTGAGAAGCCATATACGATCATTCAGGTTGTAAACAGTATCTTTAAGAAAACATCGCCAAAATACATTCTCGATGCGATTGAACATTATAAAACGGCCTTTCTATAACATAAAAGGAAAGCGGTGAGTAAACACATTTAAAAAAAAAACTCTGATGTGTCAAAAAGGAAAAATATGTGTGTGCGTATAGCATGTTTGATTTTGTCACAAAATTCATCAAGAAGAGAAAAAAAAAAAAGAAAAAAGAAAAACTGTTGTAAAGCATAAGTCCTATTATAAAGATTTTCAAAGGCAAAAGTGGTGTAATTTGTACAGTGGGTGACTACGTCTCTAAGATCAGTGAGTAGTCTTCTAATCATAAAGATTTCGTATCTAACACTTGCAAAAAAAAAATTGCGTATAACTAGAGAACTGAGATAATTTATAATTCTGTTTAACCTGGATAACAATGTGTTGTAGATCTGCGAATGTTTGCAAAAGTTCTTCCATTTCTTGACGTATTGGTGTAAAAGATGTAATGATAATGACAGTCCATGTTACGAAGAATGTGAAATAACTATATAACATTAAAACACAGTGGCGTCACGTTATAATAACTTGTTAGTATATGTTACTTTCTGAGGGCAGGAAAGTCAGCACACCCCAAACCGAGTAAACCTGGTAGCGGTTTACCATCTCTTCTTGACTGTGCAAACGACTGGGAGATGGCGGTAGACCTACCTGTACGAGGGGCATATCCAGAGAGTATCAGAAAATCGCGGAGACGGTCGGATATAGTGCTTCATTCTTCAGCAACACTTCAGGTCATACCGATTGAACTGACCGTGCCATTTGAATCCAGATTAGACGAGCAACATTCGTTCAAAGCTGCCAAGTATAATGATCTGGCCGCGGATCTGAGACACGATGGGTTCACTGCAAGGGTCATGGCTGTTGAAGTGGGCGCAAGAGGGCTTGTGGCTGCATCAGTGTATGATCTATTGAAACTGTTGGGGCTGAGGGGACAGGCGAGAACAAGGGCCCTGAAGAGGCTTAGTGAAACTGCCGAAAAGGCATCAGGCTGGCTGTGGAACAACCGCAATGGGCAATGGAAATCGAGACAATAAACACTGCGGTACAGAAAACCCCAGGAATTTTTCTAAGTCCCCAATACGCTGAGTTTTTAGGCGTACTAGTGAAATGGCTGTGGCTGAGAGGCGACAGGCGATGTATACTATAAGGGGTGTCAGGAAGAATGTCAGTGGCGAGCGCGCAGTGTCAAGTCTCGTCGGCTTAGCACAGGTGACTCAGTGTGTATCCGTAGTTGTGATGTGCTACGGAGCGAACGGAATAATTTGTCTTCTCTTTGTTACTTTCAAAATTGCCTCCACGGCTGGCGGAGTTGTGGATTAAAGTTGCTACCATAAGTGAAATGGGTTCATTTTCGATACAAGACAACAGGAGGCTGAGACGCTTGGGAGTCATGACCCAAGTGGGCCCGCCCCCTTAGAGTGTAAAGGAATATATAGGGCCGAAACACTTGTCGGACGGGGGGACTTCTTCTGAAGATCAGATTGCTTTCTGTTGTATCGCTCTGTAAAGAGTTTCCTATCATTGTGGGTGTTGCAGATGTCATAACTATCACTATCATCAGTATCATCAGCAGGGTCTTGACTGAGGCTGACATCTTTCTGAAAAAAATAAAATTTCCTACCCAAAAAAAATGGACACTAGTGACTTTAGTATGGTGGGGAACGAGGGGTTGTACTTTGAAGAGTTAGTACTTGTTGGGTACTATAGCTGGGTGAGTACCTTTTGTTATTAGAGAAGATTGATTCTCCAATAAACCAATAATCGTTGAACTGGACGTTTACGAATTTGACACGAGGAAGTTGGCGATTTCCATCAAGATAACTCTTTTCCTCGTCAATCGTTGATCACAAGAGGATGGCGTATTTCGCACTGTCGAGTGGGTGGTGGCTGCAGTTGTCGAGGGTAAGGAGGAAGTAGTGTTGAAATGGTGCACCTCATGCTGCGTCTTGTGGGGCTGTCTGCGTTTTCTTCGCAATTTCATACGTACTCGTATGTGCTCTTGAGGTAACCTCACAAACTTTGTTAACGGTGGTGAGTCATCTGTTGTTCCAAAATATGGGCGTTTCGTTGGTATGTGAAATTCAGTGTTGCGTGGACTGATCATACTTTCGTGGTCACTCTCGGGATCTGCTGTATCTAGGTCAGATTCGTGTGTGAATGGAGGTGGTGGAAGAATAAAATCTTCCTCAAGTGTGCATGTAGCGCTGTCTGCTTTTTCTTCATTAGATGGTGCTTTGTGTCGAGTATCATTATCTTGTTCAGAGGTGTGCCGTTCTGCTTGTGAAATAGCGTTGTCTGTGTGTTCGTCGCAATTTCTATTGTTGCTCTCTGATTCTCTGCGGCAATATGTATTTATGTTCTCAGATTCTCTGTGTGAGGTTTTTGACGTATCTGTGGAATGATAGTGGTTCAATGTGGCTTTATGTACGGGTCTGCCATTAGATACAACTGGTGGTGCTATCGGGCGATGAGTAGCTTTCTTAATTTGTGCTGTATGAGCTTTGGTGACTATGTTCTTCTTGTCATCTTGTTCAAACGCATTTATCATCAACTTGTGAATTTCTTTTCGTCTTGCTAACAAACAAACAGCAAATCTGTCCTCCAATAATTTCAGCACCTTTCGTGTTGTGAGTGTGTTGAAAACACCTTCTTTCAGGATTGCTTTTATCTCTTTCTTCAACTCTTCTACGGTTGGTTCAGGGACTGGGATATCTTGCGAATTTGTCTGCCTAGCCGACAGTCTTAATGCTGTTCGAGTGTGTCTAGACAATGTGTGGGTGTTCAATGGGTCACTGACCTGACTTGACCTGGCAACATCTGTTTGTGTTGCGACACAAATCATCTTTGTTTTCGTCACTTGTAGTTCGTGTATTTCTTTAGGTTGACTATTGATCATGGGTGCCCATCGTGTGTCATTTGATGTTACAAAACCGACCTGGTGATGTATGTTAGGTGGTGTTCTCCATTGCTGTATTGGTGTGATATGTACCCTCATTCCATCTTCTGTCGTTATTAAGCAAGTTTGTTGGTCAATGGTTGTAACATTTTGTACTGCCCATATCTTTCGTTGTTTGATTCCGTTGATAAGGTTTCTGATTGCATTGCGACAAGCTCTTCTATTAAGACTACTCCAATCTGCTCTTGTATCGACGGTGTCTCTTTCCCATTTTCAAAAAAGTTGTTGTTGCTGCTGTTGTTCTTGGCTTGGATCCATTTTATCGATTATGCCTGTCTGTCTTCACCAAAGAAAAAGGCAGGTCACGGCGCCAATTAGTGTAATATGTGCCCGCGTCAGGTAAATGTTCAAGTAGTTATATTGATTGTTATTTAGTTAGAGTTAATCTTTCATATGTGGTTGTGGTCCAAGTGCTAACTGGCCTTCCGCCAGAGATGGTAATACTTGACCTTTACTCAGTTTTTCAACCCAGGAATGTTCTTCCCTTTGAGTTTGGTGATAAGCAAAACAGTTTCACCACAACAACGTATATCCAAAAGAAATTACTGTAAAGTTCCACAAACAGCAATGTAGAAAAATTCAATTACAGTTTATTGATGTCATTAGACAAACACTGTAAATTTCACAATGATGATTTTTTATCCAAGATGAAAAAATATGTAATCCAACTGAATAATATATGTATATCCAAATAGGATAATATATGTATATCCAAATAGAATAATATACTGATTTGTCTACTCAAAAATTTGTCTTGGTATCCTCAAAGACAAAGTTCACCTAACGCTATCTGTAAAAATACTCTAGTCTAAAGTTATGGTTTCATTAGAATCATAAATCCTGAAATCTCTGCCTGTCGCCCACAACTCTTCTATTTATACTATTTCTTATTTTTTCCCGCCTTTTGTCACACGACCCGTCCTTTTTTTCACACGGTACAATAATTAACATTTGCACTCCTCTCCTCAGCTTTTCGACCTTTTTGCACAACGACATTCTGTTATTTCGACTTTTTTTCACATGTGTGATCTTTTCCAACTTAACAATAGGATTAAAAAAAGAACCAGATCACACAAACATTCAATTCCCACTTTCGCGCTTATAAAACCCATTCATTATTATCTGGGACTGACCTACGTTTGCCCTGTCAGAGCAGTAACTGCCAACTGAACTTTGAATGAATACTGCGTTTTATGTAAAAGCGTCTTATTTGCTTTTAAGGTCTGTCATTCTTACATGTAGCATATTATAGCACATATAAATGCTTAGCGTGGAAGTAGGAGGTTAATGCCAGCGTGAAAAGCCAAGCGGTCACACTCCGACGCTATTCCCCAACAGACACTAATGAGTCATCACCCCCGCCAGCCAAAACCAATACCCTCTCCCTTAAAAAACCCTCTTAGTAACCTACACCACCATTATCGATTTTTTTATATTTTCTGCCATTATCGATTTTTATATATTTTATCTATATATTTGTTTTAAATAGAAGCTGTAACAAAACACTGTGATATTAAATATATTTATTGCAATTAAAAAACCTATATATATTTGTTCTGGGCAGCAGCTGTAACAAAACACTGTGATATTAAATATATTTATTAAAAAACCTTTACCTTTGTTATCTATGTTGTCTAAATATTGTATTTATATATGTTGTATATGTATATATTTTTTATATGTGTGTGTGTATATATATATATATATATATATATATATATATATATATATATATATATATATATATATATATATATATATATATATATATATATATATATTGTATAAATATTGTCTTCCTGTTGTAAAATATGTTGTATAAACAAACAACACAATACAACCCCACAAAAACCCACCAGCTACACCCATGAGTCGGCACCCCCACCAACCAAAGTCAATACTACCCCCACCGACCAGCTATCACCAGTAATTACCTACAACCTACTTATCTCTCTTTAGTTACCTACATATCCGCCATTATCGAGCTGGTATATTGCTATATAAAAGTCAGCTCATCCTCCACAATTGATCGGTACATTTTATTATATAAAAGTCCGCCCATCCTCTACAAATTATAACCGTTTTGCGCCTACTATATTACTTACATAGGGACAGTTATTGGAAAATATTGAGGGCTTATGGAATTCCAAGCTGCATAGTGTCAATCATAAAACGAATCTTTGCCAACTTTGCGTGTAGCGTTGGGCAGAGCAACCTAACCTTTGAGGTAAAGACAGGAGTACGACAGGGATGCCCCGTATCAACAACTCTATTTTTAACAGTCATAGACTGAGTGATGCGATGCGCCAGACAACAGAGGGCAGTCCAAGAGGAATAAGATGGACTACATTTTCTACATTAGAAGATCTGGAATATGAAGATGACATGGCATTACTAGCACATTCACAGCAACACATTTAGGAAAAAACGGATAGACTTAATAAGTATAGCCATCATGTGTGCTTGAACATCAATCTGAAGAAGTCAGAAGTAATGACGCTCAATGTGAGCAACCCTGAGCCCATATCAGTAAGGAATTAGTAACTGGAACAGACAAATACCTTCACATACCTAGGATGCATAGTAACACCAGACGGCGGAGCAAGTAAAGACATCAACAACAGAATGAACAAAGCAAGAACAGCCTTTTTTAGTCTAAACAACATCTGGAAGTCCTCTCAGTACAGCACAACGACAAAATTAAGATTTTATCAGAGCTGTGTGCTTTCTGTGCTTCTCTATGGTGCGAAATGCTGGAGAGTTACAGAGAAGGAAATGTAGAAATTGTCATCTTTTCACACAACATGCCTTAGAAAAATTCACCGAATCTTTTGGCCGAAAACCATCACCAACCAAGATCTGCTTACTCGGAGCAAGCAAAAGGACATGCACGCCATTATAGCTGGCAGACGCTGAAGCGGGCTTGACCATGTCCTCAGAAGAGACCCCGATGCCATCACAAGAACAGCTATGCTATGGACCCCTGAAGGAAAACGAAAGAGAGGCCGACCAAACACAACTTGGCGGAGGACTGTGGAGGCCGAAATGCAAAGAATGAACCAGAGTTGGGGCACTGTACGAAGGATGGCCACCGAGCGAGCAAAGTAAAATCAATTTGTTGCTGCCCTATGTCACAGAGAGTTTATTGATCATAAATTGCCTATATCCTCTTCTTTTCTTCACCCGTGTCCTCTATTTTATTATCACTCTTTACCTTTTTCCTGTATTTTTCGCATCCATTCGTTTGCGAAAAAAATTTTCTTCCCCATTCTCAACTTTACCGTTTTCTTTCTCATACTGGTAAACGCATTTATGACATAACGTGTCAGAGAGAGAGCGTTAAAATGCATTCTATTGCATTAGGTGTCAGTGGACGAAACTGTGAATATATTCGTCTGGCCAGACATAGGAGCAGACATATGTCTACAGCATTCCCTGCACCAGACGAAATACACTGTGAATATTCGCTTTCGCCAGACCTATAGGCGACAAAGTTGTCTGCATTTTCACCAGCCACAACGAATTGCCTCAGCTGGGCGCTCAGTGATGCGCGATAGCCGACATCTCCTCGGCGCAGATTGAGACATTTGTCTGGAAATCCCAGCTGACAAGGTACTCACTGCTGGCCTGGTCAGCGTGAGGTGTGAAAACGCACGAGTGTCAGTTCATGGTAGTCTTCTAGTTGATGTAAGGTGTTTTAGACGGAAAGGGGAGATTATTTCGTTTGGCGAAATAAAGTTGGGACCTCTTTGTCTGGTAATAGATATAACCAGAATGTTAAACTTTATTTTCATTCTGACTCCTAAAATGTTGCAGTAGACAGATCGCTGTGCTAGATCAAATATCTGTGTTTTGGCGAAGTCTGAGTTTCTTGGCCATTTTGCCGAGTTTTAGACTACCATTAGATTGCAGTATTCTAGTTCATCGTTTAGTCTGTAGTTCTGTGTGTGGGGGTAAATATTATATATAATATCTAGTATTTTGTGAGTGTTTAAAGTGATAATCGCTTATTTCATATTTCACTAGATACATTTGGTGCAGAGTGCTTAATTTATATAGTCTGTATTATTTTCTAGTGACGTGTTTCAGTGGAAAGCAGAATAAATTATAATTTCTAGCTTAAACAACAATGTAGCTATTAAGGAATTTAATTTTACTGCTAAATAATCAGACGAGAATAATTTTTCTAACTAACTTATAAATGCTAGATGCCTCATGAGTGTTGACGGAATACGTATGTATTCCTTATTCATGAGGATTGATGATTTTAAATATATAGCTTATTGCATGGGAAGTTTCAAATGATAAGTCAAGCTGTACGCTTGCATTTTAAAAAACGTAAGTTATATTGAGTACATAATACGTAACATATTTCATATGTGGTTTTTCTTTATTCAGTGAATACTGGGGTGACCCAATCTTTGCCAGCGTTAGTACAGAGTAAATACCTGTGAAGAGCTAACCCATTTTCCTTAGAGTGACTTGGTGCAAAATCTTTACGAGTACTTTAAAGGATAAATGAAGAAACAGGCCTATCGCGCCATATTAAATTCTTCCTGAGAAAAACTCTAGTACATTTTTAGCCTGTGTGGCAAGTAACTTATTAACGTCAGTAACATTGCGACGGAGTTTGACAAGTGATGTGGTGACCGATTATAGTGCTAGCCTGAAAGAACCCACCGACCTGACATTCCTTATTTCTAGAAACTAAGCTAGTGACACTGTGCTTGCTATTAACGTTCGTACCTGGAAAATTTTATGTGACTTAAACAGACATTCGACAAATAAGCACCCCCCAAGGAATCGTTCCCTGAAGCAGAGAATTCAACCTGTTTTTTGGAACTGGGGATTTCTTGGTCAAGGCTGCCATTGACGATTCTGTAGGTAAATGTCCTGAAAAATTGTATTTCCCAGAAGTGGCTACCAAAGCTGTGAATATGAGCAACTGCGCGTGATCACTGCTGAATGAATAGAGTGAATGCAGGACTGAGTGATTTCTTAATTGTTGTAATGTGGCACCCATTTTGCTGCCTGAATTCCTTTATGCAAGTTATTGCTAACAATATGTACCCTTAGAATAAAGCAGAGTATCAAGTCTGTCCATACCTTAAAAGTGGGAACCCATAGACTCAATCATATGTATCTGTACCTCTTTGAGGTTATCACTTTCTTCTAACGGGACTGTGAGCTATATATCCAGGGGAGAACCATACAAACGGGTCTATCACTATTGTAGCATTCCTTGATTTTTATGACTATGTGTATGCTTTTGATGTTTTTTATATGTTGTGATGTAAGTTTACTATGATAATTAAACTATACCTACATTTATTTCAGTGTGGTTGTCAGTTCGTTCCCACAATATATATATATATATATATATATATATATATATATATATATATATATATATATATATATATAATCCTTGTTATAGTTTTCCCACGTCTGTGTGTGTAAGTGTCGTCACTTGTATGTGCGGGCACGTTAGTGGATAGAGATATATATTAATATACATATTTTTTATAGACTGTCTGACTCCTTTGGATCTATTGTAGAAGATAGGCGGAAAGAGAGAGAGAGATTCTCGATTTCCGGGACAGCCTTTATAAATTTCTACCATCTCACTCGTGGAACTCTATTTCTATTATCACATCACACTGTGGCTATCACTCATTCTAACCTATTCAGAAGGGACCAACCCAAGTCTTAATTTCCCTATCAAAAAATCTACGACAGAATGGTGGCTCGTTTTTTCCGGGAATTGAACTCTAGTCCTGAGCAAATTCGAATATAAGCTCGTTTGCAGGATTAATTTTCTTTATTCTGATATAGAGTAAGAGTGTGATGTCTTTTGAGTTTTTTACTTTTAAAAAATAATTTATCCCATAGACGTATCGATCTGTTTATGGGCGTGCTGACCACACAATTAATAATTGTTTTTAACCACAGCATTTTGAGCATTATACATTTGAGTTACAGGTTGATTTTGTCGGGATATATGTTAATTACTGATTTTGTAATACTAAACGCTGGTAAAGTTTGTGAGTGTATAACATTCACAGGGTTCTGAAGCAGGAAGGTGTTCGAACTAAGTTAAGGAGTGCGTTTCGGACTATTTGTCCAGATTAATTGCCTCCCTTACCCTAACTGTCTTCAGGGGTAAACTTGATAGTTGATTTAAAATTTTGGGGATACTTTTTTTCTCCTTAAATTTTTTTCCAATGATTATTTTGTTTCTACTGTAGCAACTTATTTTTAAGGAGTAATCTTAACTACCATTTATTTGGCGTAGTCGTCTGCATTAGGTGCTTAATTGCCGATTAATAGCAGCGATTGTTAGATACTATAGTATAGGAGGAGGTATCCCAGGTTAAAGAATATCATCTTTTTGGATTTTTTTGTAATTTCTCGCAAGTGGTAGGAACCAGTGTATCCTTTTTCTTATCTTTTTCTCGTCTAAGTCTCAGTCACTGAGCTATTATGGCAGAGAGGGCGAATTTAGACAGCTCCTCAGGGACGAGGCGAGAGAAGAAGGTTTGGACGGAGAAGAAGCGAAAGCTTTTGTCAGAGACGAACTTGAGAGATATGACGCGGAGAGAAAAGCAGCTGAAGCTAAAGATGAAAAAGAAGAAGCTAGGAGGAAGGAAGAAGCAGACCGTCTATTACAGCAGAAGAAGATTGAGGAAGAAATGGAAATTCGCAGTGCGAAGGAACGAGTGAAGGAGAGACAGCATGAGGAACGAGAGAAGGAGAGACAGCATGAGAAGGAGAGAGAAGAGAGACAGCATGAGTTGGCTCTTAAAACTCTTGAATTCCAAAGTCGTGGCGCTGCCTCTACCTCCAGCAATAGAGAGCCTTCTCCTCATTCTTCCTTAACTGATCCTTCTAGCACACAATCTACTCACCTCACTGCTATGTCTTTTGCGCTAGAATCTTTCCATTGTCCAAATGTGAAGATTGAAACGTATCTAGAAAAATTTGAGAAAATTGCCACTCTGTACGGTTTAGAGAGGTCGAGTTGGAATATGAAGCTTTCTCAGGCGTTGAAAAGCAGTGCGTATGATGTTTACGCCAAACTGGAAAGCAGCCAACAAGACAACTATGATGTGTTGAAGAAAGCGTTACTGGAGCGCTTCGAAATGAATGCTCGCAAATTTTTGCAACTGTTTCACAACAGCAGGAAGGAGAGCGCTGAAACTTTCCAGCAGTTTTCATCTCGTTTGAAGGGATATTTGACAAAGTGCCTTGAGCTTTCACAGCTCCCCTCTACCTATGAAGGTCTGGAGGAATTCGTTTTAACAGAACAAGTAAAGAACACTTTGTCTGCTGATACCCGGAGATTTCTCGCTGAGCAGGGGGCAGAAAAACTTGAAGACATTTTGGAAAAGTCTGAGCGTTATCACAATGCGCTGGCTGAACTACCGGCCTCAAAACGTAAACTGACAGAAGAGCATTTTCGAAAAAATAATCTAGACCAATCTTCTCATGCTTCGAATGCTTCTAATCAGAATAACCACAGAGAAACTGGACCTCAAAACCCCCCTCCTGAAAAATCCAAGTTCTACAGAAACAAGTACCCCAACCACAGTAAACAGTCTGATCAACCCGACCGCCCTTCATGGCAGCGTGGCCAGAAAGGTCAAGGTGGCAAAGAGAGAAATCCTGAGCACGGGACTAATGATCAGAGTGAGCACACCGAGCCTAAACGCATCAGATGCTTACTAACAGTCTCGCAAGGCGGAATTATTGACAGTGATTCCCAAACTGTTGGGGATACACCCTCAACGCGAGGTACTGTTATATTGAACGGTTCTCAAACTTCTTGTTTAATTGACTCGGGGCTTTCGTATGATTGCATTGTTGCCAGAAACCTGATTAAACCCGGTAAAGAGACAGGAGAGACCGTCCAACTTTGTGGAGTTCGTAAGAGTGATGCACCTACAGCGCTTCCCATCGCACTGGTGGAGATCCACTCTGAGTTTGTCAGAGGCGAGATCAAAGCGGCTGTTATGGATGATCCCATCTACCCAGTCATACCTGGCGGTAGATACGTGTCTATTTGGAAACCGGAAGAGCCGATTGTAGCAGCAGTAACTACAAGAGGGCAAACCAAGAAGGAACGGGAGCCTGCGCCTAATTTGTTACCCATGGAACTTAAAGAAGCGCAACAAAAGGACCCTACCTTGGCACCCTGCTTTAGGAAACTGCCCATGGCTAAGGAACCCAGACAGCACGGGGACATTTTTTCTAAGGATGGCGTACTTTATTGCAGAACGGGCAAGCCTGACCAAGGTTACAACCAGCTCCTAGTACCGAAACAGTACAGAAGCCAAATCCTAGAAATGGGGCAATCTCTTCCCTTTAGCGGACATATGGGACAGAACGCCACAAACCAACGGATAACCAATCATTATTGGTGGCCAGGAGTACATACTGATATTATCAGGTATGTCAAATCCTGTGCCCAGTGCCAACGTGTACTACCCAAGCAACAGACACCCCCAGTCTCTTTGGGTGAAATGCCAATAGTGGGAACACCATTCGAACGGGTTGTGATAGACATTTTAGGACCCTTAGAAAGGACTAAAAGAAGGAACAGGTTTATCCTGACCTTAGTCGATACATGCACTTTATGGGCAGAAGCTATCCCGCTAACATGCGCAAATGCCAAGCATGTCGCAGAAGCCCTCGTGCAGATTTTCACTCGGTTGGGATTCCCTCAGCAAGTGTTGACTGATAACGGATCTCCATACCGAAACCTGTTGATGGATGAGATCGTTAAGATCTTGAGGGACCAGCACATCTACACTAAGCCTTACACTCTGGCCAGAAATGGGCTAGTAGAACGTGTTAACGGAAACCTCAACATGATGTTAAGTAAACTGGCACAAGTGAAACCTGAAGATTGAGATTGTTGCATTCCGGCAGCTTTGTTTGGCTACAGAGAATCTCCTAATACTTCCACAGGATTTCCGCCAGCTACGCTTTTATTCGGCAGACCCATTAAGGGCCCGCTTGAAGCCTTACTTTGGTCGCTGACAAACCAGAAGGCTGATGTGACAGTCGTCTCAGCAAGTAAATACGTATCGGATTTAAAGGAAAGGTTGAAACTAGAATGGGACCTAGCAACTACTAACTTTAAGCGAGCACGCACAAAGCACGCTAACCGATACAGGAAAGTCGCGGAAGAAAGAGAATTGGAAGCAGGAGGGAAAGTTTTGGTGTTACTCCATACCGGAAACAACCAACTGAGGATCGGATGGCAAGGGCCGTTTACCATCCTGAAAAAGTTTTCTAAGGCTAACTACCAGATCTCTATTCAAGGAAAAGAGAAGGTTTTCCATTTAAATCTGTTAAAGAGATACTTGGAAAGACCAGTGCCGACCTCCGACCATCTCCTGACGATCGCCAAAGCTGACGATAGTGGCAGGGAAATTCCACTGCACACACACGAAATTTTTCAAAAATGTCAAAAGCGGCGATGCTCTTTCAAGCGCGCATGGGAGACAATCCACAGAAAGCAAACTTTGGGAGTGGACTTGAGTAGGAATAGGAGAGAGATGGAGGGGGAGAGGAGATGGAAGAGGACAGACACCCTCAAGCTACGGATATAGGAAATTTATTTCAATAACGTAGACATGGATTGATTCCATATCTTAAAGGAGGGATGTTCTGTCACAGAGAGTTTATTGATCATAAATTGCCTATATCCTCTTCTTTTCTTCACCCGTGTCCTCTATTTTATTATCACTTTTTACCTTTTTCCTGTATTTTTCGCATCCATTCGTTTGCGAAAAAAATTTTCTTCCCCATTCTCAACTTTACCGTTTTCTTTCTCATACTGGTAAACGCATTTATGACATAACGTGTCAGAGAGAGAGAGCGTTAAAATGCATTCTATTGCATTAGGTGTCAGTGGACGAAACTGTGAATATATTCGTCTGGCCAGACATAGGAGCAGCTATATGTCTACAGCATTCCCTGCACCAGACGAAATACACTGTGAATATTCGCTTTCGCCAGACCTATAGGCGACAAAGTTGTCTGCATTTTCACCTGCCACAACGAATTGCATCAGCTGGGCGCTCAGTGATGCGCGATAGCCGACATCTCCTCGGCGCAGATTGAGACATTTGTCTGGAAATCCCAGCTGACAAGGTACTCACTGCTGGCCTAGTCAGCGTGAAGTGTGAAAACGCACGAGTGTCAGTTCATGGTAGTCTTCTAGTTGATGTAAGGTGTTTTAGACGGAAAGGGGAGATTATTTCGTTTGGCGAAATAAAGTTGGGACCTCTTTGTCTGGTAATAGATATAACCAGAATGTTAAACTTTATTTTCATTCTGACTCCTAAAATGTTGCAGTAGACAGATCGCTGTGCTAGATCAAATATCTGTGTTTTGGCGAAGTCTGAGTTTCTTGGCCATTTTGCCGAGTTTTAGACTACCATTAGATTGCAGTATTCTAGTTCATGGTTTAGTCTGTAGTTCTGTGTGTGGGGGTAAATATTATATATAATATCTAGTATTTTGTGAGTGTTTAAAGTGATAATCGCTTATTTCATATTTCACTAGATACATTTGGTGCAGAGTGCTTAATTTATATAGTCTGTATTATTTTCTAGTGACGTGTTTCAGTGGAAAGCAGAATAAATTATAATTTCCAGCTTAAACAACAATGTAGCTATTAAGGAATTTAATTTTACTGCTAAATAACACTAGTCAACAAATTTTCAAAAGTTTTTTGTACCAGAAATTAAATGTACCATTTCTTATTGATTTTGACATGCTGATTTCAAATATCATAATGAAATTCACCAATTGGCTCTGGTTTTTTTTTAAATGATGAATTTACATTACAGTAATACAAATAATGTATGCTTGTTTACTTCTCTGGGCTAAACAGCTAGTCTTTCTACTTTAGCATTATAAAAATTGTGGTTACATACTCAATTAATTGATATTTTAACATAAAATGATAGAAAAAATAAAAACATTATTTAAAGTTCACATATCATGCTTTAAAAAGGCACATTTGAACCCATTCCGTCATTATTCAGTCGCTGTTCGAGCTCTCTTTGCTTGCTTCTTGTAGTCAATCGATGAGGTCTCTCTTGTCACAGTCCAACAGTAATCAACAAGCATTGAAGGGCTCCAATTGCCTTGATACCTTGTCTCCATAGCAGCAATGTCCTGGTGAAATCGTTCACCATGCTCATCACTGACCGCTCCACAGTTTGACGTAAAGAAATCCAGATGAGAATCCAAAAAATGAATTTTCAAAGACATGTTGCAGCCAAGACTCTTATACTTCAGAAAGAGATTTTCTACAATTTCATTGTAATTATCAGATCTGTTGTTTCCAAGAAAATTGTCCACCACTGACTTAAATGCTAGCCATGCTGCTTTTTCCTTGCCATGCAACACGCAAAGAAACTCGTCATCATGAAGAAGTTTTCGAATTTGCGGACCAACAAATACTCCCTCTCTTATTTTAGCTTCACTCAGTCTTGGAAATTTCTGATGAGGTATTTGAAAGCCTCATCTGTTTTCTCCATTGCCTTGACAAAGTTTTTCATGAGACCCAGCTTAATGTGCAAGGGTGGCAACAAAATCTTGCTGGTGTCGACAACTGCTGGGTTCTCAACGTTCTTACTGCAGGCTGCAATGACTGCCTGATTGGCCAATGTCTTCTGATGTAATGGTCACTTCGTGCACGGCTATCCCACTCACAGAGAAAGCAACAGTACTTGGTGTATCCACCCTGTAGTCCAAGCAAAAGAGCGACCACTTTTAAGTCACCGCAAAGTGACCAATGATGATGATCGTAGTTTATACACTTCAAAAGCTGCTTAATGTTTTCATAAGTTTCTTTCATATGAACTGCGTGACCAACTGGAATTGACGGTAACACATTACCATTATTCAACAAAACAGCTTTAAGACTTGTCTTGGATGAATCAATGAAAAGCCTCCACTCTTCCGGTATGTAATTGATGTTGAGGGCTGCCATTAAACCAGAAATGTTGTGGCACGCAGAAAGGTCACCCTCTTTGAAAAAGAATGTAATAAGCGGCTTCTGGCGGTTCCTATACACAGAAATTGTAACATCTTCTGCCAGGAGATTCCACTGTTGCAATCTGGAACCCAAAAGCTCCGCCTTGTTCTTCGGTAAATTCAGATATTTTACAAGATCATTCAGTTCACCTTGGGTTATTAAGTGTGGTTTAGTGGATGTAGTTTGCTCAAAATCTGTGTCACTTGAGGTTGATGGTTCAGGACCACCAATGTCCTCTTCATCAGTGGAAGCAGCTGAAAAGGATTCTGGCACTTTGGGAACTGGTAGGTCATCGCCATGTGGTACCGGAAGTATTGCAGAGGGGATGTTTGGATATTCCAGTCCATTTTTTCTTCTTTGATATGCCTTTCCCAATTGGAGGGACCATGCAAAAGTAACAGTTGTTGAGATGATCAGTGGGCTCTCTCCAAATCATTGGGACTGCAAAAGGCATAGCTTGCCTTTTGCCAGTCAACCACAGTTTAAGATGTGCTGCACATGTATTGCAGCATATGTGTGGCACCCAGCTCTTATCTTGATCTCCTATTCTGCAGCCAAAATACAAACTGTACGCCTTCTGGCATTTCTAACTACGATACTTTTGATAAGGACAAATGCACTAACTAATGGCAAAATTTTATCAGAGATAAGGTATTTATACACAAAGGTGATGTAATCATAGGTAGGATTGCATCATCAACTTCTAGTAACATTTTTATTGGTCATTAGAAAAAATTATGCAATCGCCCACAACAGTTGCGTCATATATATATAAATTTACCGTAATTAAATAAACTAGTAGCATATATCTTGAAAACTAGAGCCAATCAACATTTTTTAATGTCATTTTCGTTTTCAGCACACCAAAATTAGTTAAGATCAGCTATTTTCATTTCTGGTACATTTTGGTTGTTGACTAGTGTAATCAGACGAGAATAATTTTTCTAACTAACTTATAAATGCTAGATGCCTCATGAGTGTTGACGGAATACGTATGTATTCCTTATTCATGAGGATTGATGATTTTAAATATATAGCTTATTGCATGGGAAGTTTCAAATGATAAGTCAAGCTGTACGCTTGCATTTTAAAAAACGTAAGTTATATTGAGTACATAATACGTAACATATTTCATATGTGGTTTTTCTTTATTCAGTGAATACTGGGGTGACCCAATCTTTGCCAGCGTTAGTACAGAGTAAATACCTGTGAAGAACTAACCCATTTTCCTTAGAGTGACTTGGTGCAAAATCTTTACGAGTACTTTAAAGGATAAATGAAGAAACAGGCCTATCGCGCCATATTAAATTCTTCCTGAGAAAAACTCTAGTACATTTTTAGCCTGTGTGGCAAGTAACTTATTAACGTCAGTAACATTCCGACGGAGTTTGACAAGTGATGTTGTGACCGATTATAGTGCTAGCCTGAAAGAACCCACCGACCTGACATTCCTTATTTCTAGAAACTAAGCTAGTGACACTGTGCTTGCTATTAACGTTCGTACCTGGAAAATTTTATGTGACTTAAACAGACATTCGACAAATAAGCACCCCCCAAGGAATCGTTCCCTGAAGCAGAGAATTCAACCTGTTTTTTGGAACTGGGGATTTCTTGGTCAAGGCTGCCATTGACGATTCTGTAGGTAAATGTCCTGAAAAATTGTATTTCCCAGAAGTGGCTACCAAAGCTGTGAATATGAGCAACTGCACGTGATCACTGCTGAATGAATAGAGTAAATGCAGGACTGAGTGATTTCTTAATTGTTGTAATGTGGCACCCATTTTGCTGCCTGAATTCGTTTATGCAAGTTATTGCTAACAATATGTACCTGTTGCGTGATAAATTCTCGCAACATCATTTTATTTCAATATCTATTTTATAACGCAAGGGCAACAACTGCTTGAAATTTATAGTCACTTTTCTCGGTAAGCATTTGTCTTCTCGCGTTGGTATCGAATGCAGTTAAGTTTGAGCTGTGGTCATTTTGCGCTGGACTGCGCATGACTTGTCTTGCTTCTTGGTCGATCGGTTTCCGCCCACCACTAGTGGAGTGAGCGATTTGGAATGGCGAAAGAGATGCCTCGTTGAAGAGGGGATCTCCGCTATTTTTTGTTCTGTCAGGGATATGTAGTCCTCTTAATGGATATTTCGTTTATTCGAGATAATACCTCTAGTGTTTCCCACATGCCGGGAGGCGTGATATTTCTGTGTATTTCATGAAAGCAAGGTAAATTGACTTTTTCATTAACTCTATCGATTTTTGGTCGTGAACGATTTCTGGTTCATAGCCTGTCTTCGAAAGTCGTCGTCACGAGATGTTTTCCTAGCTCACATGTCGCTGTATTGTGTTGCATCGGTTGATGCAGGTCCCAAGGACTATTACTTGCTACTTGGTTACCTGAACTAGGTTTGAAAAACCTTTGTTATCTAGAGGATATTTTTTGAGGACATTATTTATACTTCGGCAGACGTGTCTGTCTTGCTGAAGTCAGACTAAGGAGAGTGAACTGATCTCATATATCTGGTTATCTCCTGGCTGTTATAGAAAAGGATGGAGTTTTTCACCTGACTACATTTACAGCACTATGAAATATAACATGCATCTGACTCATCATTGTAATGCTGTCTACCGTCTATTGCTGTATTGAATGTTGCTGTGATAATGACTGTTTGATGTGTCTACATATTCGCGTAACCATTTTGTCACTGTGGCGTCCACAATAAATAATGAAGAAAAACGTCAACGGCTGTTTCAAGAATCATTGACTTTATACGTCGTGAGTTTACTGACGTCCTATGTGGATTGCCCTGTTATTTTTGTATGAACATTGTTTGACTGAACACATCTGCACACTACACAAAACCAGACATGCGGATACCATCCATCATCATATGGCATCACGCATCATTTGGTGGCCATAAGCTGGTTTGATTCGGGTACCAGCAAACACGGGGTCCCTTACCCACTTCATTTTCAACAAGAATTCATCAGCATCCTTCAAGAAATTAACATTCTTCAATACAGTCAACATCTTCACCATTTTCAAAGTACTCGGCGTTGCCCGGTAAAAGTCAAAATTTCAATTTTTTGACGGAAACAAGAATTTGACAGTACCCGGCGTTGTTACATGTTGCCGGATAACTCGGACTGCTGTTATCTTTTACGCAAGTCAAGCAAGTTGCTGCTGTCAAGGTTCCAGTGCTGTCGTTTTTGTGAAGGTCAAGTGCCGGTTGAAACGGGTTGTTTTCTGAAGAAGGCCAAGTACCGATTTCCATCAACTTACTTTTGGATTAGAAGGTCAAGGGCCGAAACAACTCAACACACAGTATGTCAGAAGCTCAAGTACCATCGTGTTAGCAGTGGAAGCAGTTCAGATGTGCCATCATCGTTGGAGCTTCGCTCTTTAGGACGTTGATTGACATCCGTTTTTTCTGCTGTTCTACGATTGGAAGCCTATAAGTTAAGTGGCCTGTTTGTATGTAAACTGTGCCCTTATACTTCTGCTGAGTCTTCTGTGTATCATCTCATTCTATATGTTATATGTTTATATGTTATTCGTATATTTATATGTTTATATTTCAGCGGGTTCTCGGTTGGGTGGTGTCTCCGTTAGATTATGCCACGTCATAGAGGTCGTCTATTGTGAGCGTTTTCTGTAGGGTTTGCAAATTTCCGATACTGGAATTTGCTAAGCGACTTCTGTTGCTATTTATGTTAGCTGTGATGACATGTTTTAATATTGTTTTCGTTATTATTTCGCATTCTTTAGTTTTGTTTTGATTTGTTTGTATTTGTTAGCCTACTCTTGTCTATAATTTAGTTTCATACAACATTTTTGTTTATACACTGTGGTGTCATGTATTTTGTTTAATTCTATCGTAGATATCGTCACATTTTTTGTGATATTTCATTAATTTCTGCTTTATTTTTAGTTGATTTCTGCGAACGTTTTTGTATTGTTGCTGATCTTTGTTATTGTTTACATTGTTATTGTTTACATTGTTTGCATTGTTTACATTTTCAATGTTTACATTCTGCATGTGTTTACATAGTCATTGTTTACAGTTATAGTAATTAGTTAATGGGCTAAGCTAATGCACTGTTACTACTACACTGATGATAAATGAATGATGAATAGTGTTGTGCACTATTGAATGAGAAGTGCACTTATGATCAAGAATTGATTGGTGATATTTCATATACAAGTTCTTTGATTGGAGACTTGTTTCCCACAGAGACTGGGATAATATAAGGTGATGTGAATATACAAGTGCTTAATTAAGACTTGTTACACTTAGGTTTGAAATAAATTAGTTAATTATTTCAGGTTTTGGACTCATATGTTAGACAACATGTCTACATTTGAGCACTTTATTGAGCAGGGTAAATTGCTTGGGAAGACTGGTGATAAGTTAGAAGAATTTGCAACTGCTCGATATGATAAAGCAATGGAAGCTGAACAAAAGAAACTGCATATGGAAGCTGAACAAAAGAAACTGCAGATGCAGGTGGATGAAAAAAGATTCCAAATGGAAATGGAAAAACAAAAAAGGGAATCAGAAGCTGAGGAAAGAAAACTCCAGCTAGAGGCTGAAAATAAAAGACTTGAAAAAGAGGCTGAAAATAAAAGACTTGAAAAAGAGGCTGAAAATAAAAGACTTGAAAAAGAGGCTGAGAATAAAAGACTTGAGAAAGAAGCTGAAAGACTTCAAATAGAGGCTCAGGCTGAGGAGAGAAGATTACAGAGAGAGTCTGATGAGAGGAAAGAGAAAGCAAAAATGGAACATGAAGAAAAGGTCTTAGCTTTAGAGTTGGAAAAATTGAAATTGATGAACATGAGTAATGGTAATGATTCAAACAAGGGTTCATCTTCTGGTAAGGCTAATAATGATACTTTTAAGATTAAGTTACCAACATTTAGTCCTTCCAGTGATGACATAATGTTCTATCTGGACAGATTTGAACAAGCATGTACAGCTCATAACATAGACAAAGCAAAATATGTTTATCAGTTATCAGGGATACTGACAGGTAAAGCTCTAAGTATATTAAATATGGTGGATGAACCTGACAAGAACAATTATGAGGTTGTCAGGGCCGCTTTGTTAAAGAAATATCAGCTTAACGAAGACGGCTATCGTCTACAATTTAAAAACATGTTACCTGAAAATGGAGTTGAATTCTCCGAGTTTATTGCAAGAATACGCATTACTTTCTCACGATGGGTTGAACTATCTAAGACGGAAAAAACTTATGAAGGACTTATGGACTTAATACTTAGAGACAAAGTCATGTCGTCTGTCAATGAGTCTTTCCTTGCTTTCCTTCATGAACGTAAACCTAAAACAATAAAAGAAATGGAAGATTTCTGTTGCCAATACGTAACTGCGCACCCACACATAACCATGGGTAACTCTAAGGTGAAAGAAGGTTTACCAGTTGCTTCGGCAGCTCCGTATGGTCAAAACTTTGCTCGTAGATTCCAACAAAATTTTGATAGAAAGAGCAGCGGTAATTTCTGTCAAAATCATGGAAACCAATTTCATGGTGATTCTTCTTCGAAGAATTGGAGACAACCTGATAGTGGTCGTTACTATCACCCTAATAATTATAGGCATTTCAAAAGAGGATATGGTAATAGAGGTTATTCCTGCCGAAGACCTCAGAACCAAACAAATAGATGTTCGCATCAATGTGAACATGATAGTAATCGTGGAAACTGGAATTCGAACCAGGATAACAATTACAATAGAGACAATAATAACTGCAGAGATAATAATAACTCTGATAACTTCAGAGGTAATAATAGTCGGGGTAGATCTCAACACAAAAAAAGAGATATCAGCAGGCTAATGCTGTACAACAGGAAACTGAGGGAGCCTGTAATCATGTTGTTGATAATAAAAACTTTGACGCTGTCACTGGTTCTGCTTTTGACTTTGAGAGAGCAAACAAATGCCCCAATGCAGTACTTTATTCGAACCGGGTACCATAACTACTTTGAGTTGTGGTCACCCACTTCCCGCTCTTCCTGCTGCTGTTGCGCATGACGGGAGGGGTTCTTTAATTCTACATAAGGGTCCTGTTAATGATACTCCGGTCTCACTACTTTTCGATTCCGGATGCACCACTATTGGTGTTAGACAATCGCTTGTAGATCCATCTTGTGCTACAGGAAGGGTTATTAAATGTGTCACATTTGGCGGCACTCTAGAAAAATATCCTACTGCTGTAATTCGCATTGCCACTCCTTTCTTTACTGGAGATGTGCATGCTTGTCTCTTACCTAATCCTATTGCGGACCTTATTATTGGTCGTATTCACGGAGTTAGGGAGTGTACCCCACAGCAGATTGCTGCTTGGGAAGATAATAACATGCAAGCTACAAATGCAGTAGTTACAAGAGCACAAGCTCTACAAACACCCGAAACTTCACTGAATAGTGATAATGAAGTTGATAGCCAAGATAGTCACTTAGTAATCACTCGTGACTCTTTCATAAAATTGCAAGAAGAAGATCCTTCTTTAAAAAAATTCTTCGTTCTTGCGAAGAAAGGTGATCCGAATCAGGATACAAATAGAAAATCTTGGATTGCAATGAGAAACGGCGTACTTGTACGTATGGTACAAGATTCGACTACGTCGGCACATTCGCAAATTCTTGTTCCCAAGAGCATGAGAGTGCAAATATTACAACATGCTCATGACTCGCAATGTGCTGGACATATGGGTTTTTGCCCGTACGAAGTCGAGAGTCCTTGCGGCTTTCTTTTGGCCTTTTGTCAATAAGGACATTCGTATTTACTGCCGATCATGCAAGGTATGTCAGGAGGTCAAATCTAGAGGACCACGACATGCTGCGCCTATCCAGGCTGCTGACATTCCTATTCGGCCGTTTCAGAAAATGGCCATAGATATTATTGGCCCTTTTAAGGTCAAGTCGGCCAGAGGACATCAGTTTATCCTTACATGTGTCGATATGTGCACACGTTGGCCAGAGGCTATTCCTCTTAAGAGCATATCTACTACAGATATCGCAGATGCTCTTTGGTTGATATTTTCTCGCTTGGGGTTCCCCAGAGAAATATTGTCAGACCATGGCACTCAACTCATATCTGACACTATGTCACAGGTAATGTCTACCTTACATATTGAACGATCTCTCAGTAGTATCTACCATCCTATGTCTAATGGGTTAGTTGAGCGTCTGAATAGAACGCTCAAGACTTTGCTTGGTAAGATAACTGAAGATCATCCTCAAGATTGGGACAGGGTTTTACCCGCGGCTCTCTTTGCCTATAGAGAAGTCCCTAATGAACACACAGGATTTTCTCCCTTCGAACTTGTCTTTGGCGCGCGTCCACACGGCCCTATGTCTTTATTACACGATCTCATCACTGCCGATGATATTAGCGATGAAACTCAATCCTCATATGAGTATGTCATTGCTCTTAGACAAAAGATCATTGAGGCATGTAAGCTAGCAACTGCTTCATCAGAAATTGCTAAAGAGAAGGCAAGACAGTTTGCTAATAAGAATAGATGTCTACGACAACTTTGTCCAGGTGACAAAGCATTCGTCCTACTCCCCAGTAGGGAAAATAGACTTCTTATTGCATGGAAAGGTCCGTATGCAATAGTCTCTCGGATTTCCGATGTTGACTATGTGGTCGATATTGATGGAAAGCATAAAACTTTCCACATAAACATGCTTTCGGAATTTCACGAACGTCCGGACTATTTGCTGCCTATTTTCCAGGCAACGGATGATGCTCCTGCACCTCACGGTCATTATTCATCCCTGTCTGTCATACAGGATGAGGAAGCTACCTTCTCTGATGTCAACCTTCCCCTTCCAGTGGTTCCATTACATTCCACGGAATCTTGGAAAAACGTTTCTGTTTCTCCTAATCTTTCTGGTGACGAACATCGACGAGACTTGTCGATGTTACAAACATTTCAGGATGTTCTCACTGACATTCCTGGACACACAGATGTCATAGAACATGACATAATTCTTACCGACAATAATCCAATTAGGGTTAGGCCGTATCCTATTCCTATACACTTTCAGTCGCAAGTGGAAAAGGAATTGGATGAAATGATTCAATTAAATATAATTGAACCATCGACTTCACCATATTCTTCGTCCATGGTTATTGTCCGGAAGAAGGATAAGAACATACGAATTTGTGTTGATTATCGCAAATTGAATCAGGTCACAAAGTTCGATGCTGAACCGATGCCTTTGTTAGAAGATCTACTGATTAGACTTTCTAATTCTAGATTCTTCACTAAACTTGACTTGTCTAAAGGTTATTGGCAAGTGCCTTTAGCAGAGCATGCCAAACCTCTTACTGCTTTTTCTACACCTAGGGGTCTATTTCAATGGAATGTTATGCCTTTTGGTCTCATGAACGCCCCTGCAACTTTCGTTCGCATGATGCGTCGAATTCTGTCACATCGTTCGGATGTCATCGCATACTTAGATGACATCTGTCTCTTCAGTGATACCTGGGAAGATCACTATTTAGGGTTATATGACTTACTGTCCACTCTACGTGAGAATAATTTGACAGCAAAACCTTCTAAAGCTTTTGTTGGTTTTGGTGAAATCTCTTTCCTGGGTCATCGTGTTGGTCATGGTCTCTTGAAGACAGAAGACCACAATACTTCAAAAATACTGAACATCTCTGTTCCTAAAACGAAGAAACAAGTTAGGAGTCTCTTAGGTTTAATTCAATTTTATGGGAGATTTATTCCAAATTTATCTTCGATCATGGCACCTCTCTCAACATTGTTGAAGAAAGGTTCGCCTAATCTGGTCCGTTGGTCTGAAGAATGCCAATCTTCATTAGACCAAATCAAGAATATATTTTCTTCTCCTCCCATCTTAAGATTACCTACTCTTGATAGGACTTTTGTTCTTCGGAGTGATGCTTCATCCACTGGGATTGGAGCAGCACTGATGCAAGAATATGCAAATACTCTGCATCCTGTTATGTACATTTCTAGAAAACTAAATGCGGCAGAGAGGAACTACTCGGTTTTAGACCGTGAGTTGTTAGCGATGGTTTGGTCAATTCTAAAGCTACAAAGATTCCTCCTGGGCGCACATTTCATTCTAGAGACTGATCAGAAAGCTCTTACAGCTATTCAGACTAAGAATTTGAAGAGTTCGAGATCCACTCGATATGCTATAGCTCTTCAACCTTTTCACTTCACGGTACGAGCTATCCGTGGTGCGGATAATGTGATGGCTGACATTTTGTCTAGATGCCCACATGACTCTAACTAATACTTCTGTCCTATATTCCTATATATTACAGAGTCATAACACACCTATATTACTACAATAGATTAGCACATCTGTACTCACTTTATATGTACACACTATCGTGCTTTGTTGTCATCTTCTTCTGTTCGTTTTTAAGATGATAGAGGAGGACTGAGTAGTTAATATAAGGGCCGTTAGTTTACTAAACAGCCACAATTATTAATAATGTATTGTACCTTATGAAGCATATTAGTTATTAATTAGCATTATATTGCTTGTACTTTCTCAGAATGTCATTGTTGAGCTGAGGACTTACCTTACTAGTATCAAGCATGATGAGTTCTAGATTGTGTACTTACCCTCGGAATACCAGAGCATATGTCCTGGATCGTCATGTAGTTTAACTTTACTATGTACTTATGTCATTACATGTCAAAGAATGTACTATTTAAATTTTCCTATCAGATTTGTACATCCATTTTTAAAGACAATATTAGAGTATGCTGTTTAATGATGATTATGGTAACTTGCATACGTATATTGTGTTTACATGCTAACGGGATGTGTGTTGGTGACACCTCCCCGATGTGAATATTTTTTGAGACATATTTATTTTTCTGTTGAGGTATATCCTCACCAGACACTCTATAATTAGCCTATTGTTTGGCAATTTAATTAATTATCAGCGCATAATTCGTGCGTTTTGAGCCGTTTATCGCATGCTCTTTGATATTTAAAAAAAAAAAAAATATGTTCCACATTTTTTTTTTTATCGGGAGGAAGTGGTGATATGTTGCGTGATAAATTCTCGCAACATCATTTTATTTCAATATCTATTTTATAACGCAAGGGCAACAACTGCTTGAAATTTATAGTCACTTTTCTCGGTAAGCATTTGTCTTCTCGCGTTGGTATCGAATGCAGTTAAGTTTGAGCTGTGGTCATTTTGCGCTGGACTGCGCATGACTTGTCTTGCTTCTTGGTCGATCGGTTTCCGCCCACCACTAGTGGAGTGAGCGATTTGGAATGGCGAAAGAGATGCCTCGTTGAAGAGGGGATCTCCGCTATTTTTTGTTCTGTCAGGGATGTGTAGTCCTCTTAATGGATATTTCGTTTATTCGAGATAATACCTCTAGTGTTTCCCACATGCCGGGAGGCGTGATATTTCTGTGTATTTCATGAAAGCAAGGTAAATTGACTTTTTCATTAACTCTATCGATTTTTGGTCGTGAACGATTTCTGGTTCATAGCCTGTCTTCGAAAGTCGTCGTCACGAGATGTTTTCCTAGCTCACATGTCGCTGTATTGTGTTGCATCGGTTGATGCAGGTCCCAAGGACTATTACTTGCTACTTGGTTACCTGAACTAGGTTTGAAAAACCTTTGTTATCTAGAGGATATTTTTTGAGGACATTATTTATACTTCGGCAGACGTGTCTGTCTTGCTGAAGTCAGACTAAGGAGAGTGAACTGATCTCATATATCTGGTTATCTCCTGGCTGTTATAGAAAAGGATGGAGTTTTTCACCTGACTACATTTACAGCACTATGAAATATAACATGCATCTGACTCATCATTGTAATGCTGTCTACCGTCTATTGCTGTATTGAATGTTGCTGTGATAATGACTGTTTGATGTGTCTACATATTCGCGTAACCATTTTGTCACTGTGGCGTCCACAATAAATAATGAAGAAAAACGTCAACGGCTGTTTCAAGAATCATTGACTTTATACGTCGTGAGTTTACTGACGTCCTATGTGGATTGCCCTGTTATTTTTGTATGAACATTGTTTGACTGAACACATCTGCACACTACACAAAACCAGACATGCGGATACCATCCATCATCATATGGCATCACGCATCAGTACCCTTAGAATAAAGCAGAGTATCAAGTCTGTCCATACCTTAAAAGTGGGAACCCATAGACTCAATCATATGTATCCGTACCTCTTTGAGGTTATCACTTTCTTCTAATGGGACTGTGAGCTATATATCCAGGGGAGAACCATACAAACGGGTCTATCACTATTGTAGCATTCCTTGATTTTTATGACTATGTGTATGCTTTGATGTTTTTTATATGTTGTGATGTAAGTTTACTATGATAATTAAACTATACCTACATTTATTTCAGTGTGGTGGTCAGTTCGTTCCCACAATATATATATATATATATATATATATATATATATATATATATATATATATATAATCCTTGTTATAGTTTTCCCACGTCTGTGTGTGTAAGTGTCGTCACTTGTATGTGCGGGCACGTTAGTGGATAGATGTATATTAATATACATATTTTTTATAGACTGTCTGACTCCTTTGGATCTATTGTAGAAGATAGGCGGAAAGAGAGAGAGATTCTCGATTTCCGGGACAGCCTCTATAAATTTCTACCATCTCACTCGTGGAACTCTATTTCTATTATCACATCACACTGTGGCTATCACTCATTCTAACCTATTCAGAAGGGACCAACCCAAGTCTTAATTTCCCTATCAAAAAATCTACGACAGAATGGTGGCTCGTTTTTTCCGGGAATTGAACTCTAGTCCTGAGCAAATTCGAATATAAGCTCGTTTGCAGGATTAATTTTCTTTATTCTGATATAGAGTAAGAGTGTGATGTCTTTTGAGTTTTTTACTTTTAAAAAATAATTTATCCCATAGACGTATCGATCTGTTTATGGGCGTGCTGACCACACAATTAATAATTGTTTTTAACCACAGCGTTTTGAGCGTGATACATTTGAGTTACAGGGTTATTTTGTCGGGATATATGTTAATTACTGATTTTGTAATACTAAACGCTGGTAAAGTTTGTGAGTGTATAACATTCACAGGGTTCTGAAGCAGGAAGGTGTTCGAACTAAGTTAAGGAGTGCGTTTCGGACTATTTGTCCAGATTAATTGCCTCCCTTACCCTAACTGTCTTCAGGGGTAAACTTGATAGTTGATTTAAAATTTTGGGGATACTTTTTTTCTCCTTAAATTTTTTTCCAATGATTATTTTGTTTCTACTGTAGCAACTTATTTTTAAGGAGTAATCTTAACTACCATTTATTTGGCGTAGTCGTCTGCATTAGGTGCTTAATTGCCGATTAATAGCAGCGATAGTTAGATACTATAGTATAGGAGGAGGTATCCCAGGTTAAAGAATATCATCTTTTTGGATTTTTTTGTAATTTCTCGCAAGTGGTAGGAACCAGTGTATCCTTTTTCTTATCTTTTTCTCGTCTAAGTCTCAGTCACTGAGCTATTATGGCAGAGAGGGCGAATTTAGACAGCTCCTCAGGGACGAGGCGAGAGAAGAAGGTTTGGACGGAGAAGAAGCGAAAGCTTTTGTCAGAGACGAACTTGAGAGATATGACGCGGAGAGAAAAGCAGCTGAAGCTAAAGATGAAAAAGAAGAAGCTAGGAGGAAGGAAGAAGCAGACCGTCTATTACAGCAGAAGAAGATTGAGGAAGAAATGGAAATTCGCAGTGCGAAGGAACGAGTGAAGGAGAGACAGCATGAGGAACGAGAGAAGGAGAGACAGCATGAGAAGGAGAGAGAAGAGAGACAGCATGAGTTGGCTCTTAAAACTCTTGAATTCCAAAGTCGTGGCGCTGCCTCTACCTCCAGCAATAGAGAGTCTTCTCCTCATTCTTCCTTAACTGATCCTTCTAGCACTCAATCTACTCACCTCACTGCTATGTCTTTTGCGCTAGAATCTTTCCATTGTCCAAATGTGAAGATTGAAACGTATCTAGAAAAATTTGAGAAAATTGCCACTCTGTACGGTTTAGAGAGGTCGAGTTGGAATATGAAGCTTTCTCAGGCGTTGAAAAGCAGTGCGTATGATGTTTACGCCAAACTGGAAAGCAGCCAACAAGACAACTATGATGTGTTGAAGAAAGCGTTACTGGAGCGCTTCGAAATGAATGCTCGCAAATTTTTGCAACTGTTTCACAACAGCAGGAAGGAGAGCTCTGAAACTTTCCAGCAGTTTTCATCTCGTTTGAAGGGATATTTGACAAAGTGCCTTGAGCTTTCACAGCTCCCCTCTACCTATGAAGGTCTGGAGGAATTTGTTTTAACAGAACAAGTAAAGAACACTTTGTCTGCTGGTACCCGGAGATTTCTCGCTGAGCAGGGGGCAGAAAAACTTGAAGACATTTTGGAAAAGTCTGAGCGTTATCACAATGCGCTGGCTGAACTACCGGCCTCAAAACGTAAACTGACAGAAGAGCATTTTCGAAAAAATAATCTAGACCAATCTTCTCATGCTTCGAATGCTTCTAATCAGAATAACCACAGAGAAACTGGACCTCAAAACCCCCCTCCTGAAAAATCCAAGTTCTACAGAAACAAGTACCCCAACCACAGTAAACAGTCTGATCAACCCGACCGCCCTTCAGGCAGCGTGGCCAGAAAGGTCAAGGTGGCAAAGAGTGAAATCCTGAGCACGGGACTAATGATCAGAGTGAGCACACCGAGCCTAAACGCATCGGATGCTTACTAACAGTCTCGCAAGGCGGAATTATTGACAGTGATTCCCAACCTGTTGGGGATACACCCTCAACGCGAGGTACTGTTATTTTGAACGGTTCTCAAACTTCTTGTTTATTTGACACGGGGCTTTCGTATGATTGCATTGTTGCCAGAAACCTGGTTAAACCCGGTCAAGAGACAGGAGAGACCGTCCAACTTTGTGGAGTTCGTAAGAGTGATGCACCTACAGCGCTTCCCATCGCACTGGTGGAGATCCACTCTGAGTTTGTCAGAGGCGAGATCAAAGCGGCTGTTATGGATGATCCCATCTACCCAGTCATACTTGGCGGGAGATACGTGTCTATTTGGAAACCGGAAGAGCCGATTACGGCAGCAGTAACTACAAGAGGGCAAACCAAGAAGGAACGGGAGCCTGCGCCTAATTTGTTACCCATGGAACTTAAAGAAGCGCAACAAAAGGACCCTACCTTGGCACCCTGCTTTAGGAAACTGCCCATGGCTAAGGAACCCAGACAGCACGGGGAAATTTTTTCTAAGGATGGCGTACTTTATCGGAGAACGGGCAAGCCTGACCAAGGTTACAACCAGCTCCTAGTACCGAAACAGTACAGAAGCCAAATCCTAGAAATGGGGCACTCTCTTCCCTTTAGCGGACATATGGGACAGGACGCCACAAACCAACGTATAACCACTCATTATTGGTGGCCAGGAGTAAATACTGATATTATCAGATATGTCAAATCCTGTGCCCAGTGCCAACGTGTGCCACCCAAGCAACAGGACACAGTCTCTTTGGGGTGAAATGCCAATAATGGGAACACCATTCGAACGGGTTGTGATAGACATTTTAGGGCCTTTCGAAAGGACTAAAAGAAGGAACAGGTTCATCCTGACCTTAGTCGATACATGCACTTTATGGGCAGAAGCTATCCCGCTAACATGCGCAAATGCCAAGCATGTCGCAGAAGCCCTCGTGCAGATTTTCACTCGGTTGGGATTCCCTCAGCAAGTGTTGACGGATAATGGATCTCCATACCGAAACCTGTTGATGGATGAGATCGTCAAGATCTTGGAGGACCAGCACATCTACACTAAGCCTTATACTCTGGCAAGAAAGGGGCTAGTAGAACGTGTTAACGGAAACCTCAACAAGATGTTAAGTAAACTGGCACAAGTGAACCTGAAGTTGAGATTGTTGCATTCGGCAGCTTTATTTGGCTACAGAGAATCTCCTAATACTTCCACAGGTTTTCCGCCGCTACGCTTTTTATTCGGCGACCCATTAAGGGGCCGCCTTGAAGCCTTACTTTGGTCGCTGACAAACCAGAAGGCTGATGAGACAGTCGTCTCAGCAAGTAAATACGTATCGGATTTAAAGGAAAGGTTGAAACTAGGATGGGACCTAGCAACTACTAACTTTAAGCGAGCACGCACAAAGCACGCTAACCGATACAGGAAAGTCGCGGAAGAAAGAGAATTGGAAGCAGGAGGGAAAGTTTTGGTGTTACTCCATACCGGAAACAACCAACTGAGGATCGGATGGCAAGGGCCCGTTTACCATCCTGAAAAAGTTTTCTAAGGCTAACTACCAGATCTCTATTCAAGGAAAGAGAAGGTTTTCCATTTAAATCTGTTAAAGAGATACTTGGAAAGACCAGTGCCGACCTCCGACCATCTCTGACAATCGCCAAAGCTGACGATAGTGGCAGGGAAATTCCACTGCACACACACGAAAATTTTTAAAAATGTCAAAAGCGGCGACACTCTTTCAAGCGCGCATGGGAGAAAATCCAGAGAAAGCAAACTTTGGGAGTGGACTTGAGTAGGAATAGGAGAGAGATGGAGGGGGAGAGGAGATGGAAGAGGACAGACACCCTCAAGCTACGGATATAGGAAATTTATTTCAATACGTAGACATGGATTGATTCCATATCTTAAAGGAGGGATGTTCTGTCACAGAGAGTTTATTGATCATAAATTGCCTATATCCTCTTCTTTTCTTCACCCGTGTCTCTATTTTATTATCACTTTTTAATTTTTCCTGTATTTTTCGCATCCATTCGTTTGCGAAAAAAATTTTCTTCCCCATTCTCAACTTTACCGTTTTCTTTCTCTTACTGGTAAACGCATTATGACATAAGTGTCACGTTTCAGAAGAGAGAGAGAGCGTTAAAATGCATTCTATTCGATTAGGTGTCAGTGGACGAAACTGTGAATATATTCGTTGGCCAGACATAAAAGCAGACATATGTCTACAGGCATTCCTGCAACAGACGAAATACTTGTGGAATATTCGCTTTCGCCAGACCTATAGGAGACAAACGTTGTCTGCAATTTTCACCTGCCACAAGAGTTGCATCGGTTGAGCGCTCAGTGATGCGCGATTAGCCCGACATCTCTCGCGCAGTTTGAGACAATTTGTCTGGAAATCCCAAGCTGACAAGGCACTCACTGTTGGCCTGGTCAGCGTGAGGTGTGAAAACGCACGAGTGTCATTTCATGGTAGTCTTCTAGTTGATGTAAGGTGTTTTAGACGGAA
>JAMPIV010004343.1:0-116747 GCA_024509875.1 Oreohelix idahoensis | reverse complement strand
TATTGTAATAGTATTATCCTATGTGTGTCAGTTGTGTAGTAGTACTATGAGGTAATACTGGTTTTGTTTTTCAAGCTATGTTGTTCCCAGTTCCTATCAATTTAAACAAGGTATTGTCCCTCTGTTTTACTATAATGTCAATTTTTGAGGGGGACACATAATGTTGAGCTCCTCTGGCCACAGAAGCTTATCTTTCGTGATGGCGGCAGGAAAAGACTGCTCTGCTCGATCTTCCCTGTGTTCTGGAGACACCTCACTGGTCGCTATCTGGACCCAGGAGTATGCTGTCAGCCTCTAGATTCAGCAAAGCTCAGACCAGGTGCTGCTCAATAACTTTAGGACCACGGTCCCTGAAACAAGAAGGTTGTACCTCCTATTTCAGAACTAATTTATAATCTATTTGCAGACTGAACACAATACATAACAAACACTGAGTTCAGAGCGGTAGGCCAACTGCTATCTTCATCTGAAACAATTTACACCAGTATATTCCTCCCTAATGGTTACCACGCCTGTGCAATTCCAGCATTAGTTCCTTCTAGTCAATAAGATAGGTGTCAGTGTACTGTTTGGCAATTCCATGCAATTTTACTTTTCTCAGACACGTTCTGTTCAGGTTGGAGCAATATCTAGGCTTTGCCTCATGTTTGCTACTGAACTACACACATATACAGACATAAATTATCAATTTACATTCAATTTTCATTAAAAAGATATCAAATATTTCAAGCTTACCACAATTCATGGAAATAATACACAATTACGTTGACTAGCAATGAATATGGCACAAAATCCGACCTGCCGCTGTCTCAGGCTTTATTTTAGAAAAATATAAGCTGAATCTCAACGCACTGTTGCTTTAGAAAGTTTATTTGAAAATGTGGTGCTGAACTGACGCTTCTAATTGACTATATTGGCGGGTCTAACCAATCGTGCCATGTTTACACAGCTTTTCAAAAAAGTACCTCTACCACTGTTTCCCCTAACAACAACAAAATTAGTATTGGTAGTCCGACTAATCGTGTTTCGCCTTACATTTACTGCGCTCCAATCAAATAGGATTTAACATGGGGACCTATTTCCCGTACAATGGTGGTTTCAAAATCTGCCACTGAGCGATTCTGATTTTGGTGTTGTCTGACACCCTCACTATTTCTTTTGGCTATAATTTGTTAATTCCTAGACTATTTGCGTAACACTTAACATATTATTTGTCAGCAAGTCCTAAGGAACCCAAATATACAAATTTAAGGGAGCTAAGTGGCTGCGTTCAAAATATGTATTTTCTAGGATAGTCGTGTATTTGTTTTTTTATTTTTTATGTTTAGAACCGCCACCTGTCCTGCTGTACTGTCAGACTAATGTCAGGATTTTAGACATAAAACAGTAGAATGTCACGTTTCCTAATAAGCGTTTTGTAAGTTTTTAAACCTAACTCTCGTATGGGTAGTGTTTTTTATCACTGTCGATTTGAAAAAAAAATTATTGCTTCTGGCCTTACGCTAGGGGTGGGTGGCATTAATTGTATATCGCGAGACGCGTGTTTAGTGTGGCATGCGTTCCTGCTTTCAGCCCTCCCTTCTCTCTATCCTAAGTTCATCTGTCTTTTCATCACGCCGTGTATAAAATGAAATTAATGGAAGTATTAATTTAGGTCATTAATCAGCTTGTGTATCTCAAGGTTTTTCTTAGAAATGCAGTACACGTTTTATGGTAGAAAGCGTGTAGTGATGCAGTAGGCTTTACTATCAACGTGAAACGTTACAATTTGCAGACGAAGTAGAAAACAAGGGGATTTTTTGTACGCCATTGTGACAGCACTGTACTTTTACCATTCTTCTTTCCTTTTATTGAATGTATGTGTTAGGCTTTACATTTACCTGATAATTTATATATGTCGATTAGAATTTCACACGTAACTGGCCACCAATAATGAGTCGATATACGTTGGTTTGTGGCGTCTGTGCCATATGTCCACTGAAGGGAAGAGAGTGCCCCATTTCTAGGATTTGGCTTCTGTACTGTTTCGGTAGTAGGAGCTGATTGTAATCTTGGTCAGGCTTGCCCGTTCTGCAATAAAGTACGCCATCCTTAGAAAAAATATCCCCGTGCTGTCTAGGGTCCTTAGCCATGGGCAGTTTCCTAAAGCAGGGTGCCAAGGTAGGGTCCTTTTGTTGCGCTTCTTTAAGTTCCATAGGTAACAAATTGTGCACAGGTTCCCGTTCCTTCTTGGTTTGCCCTCTTGTAGTTACTGCTGCCACAATCGGCTCTTTCGGTTTCCCAAATAGACACATATCTACTGCCAAGTATGACTGGGTAGATCGGATCATCCATAACAGCCACTTTGATCACACCTCTGACAAAATCAGAGTGGATCTCAACCACTGCAATGGGAAGCGCTGTAGGTGCATCACTCTTAGAAACTCCACAAAGTTGGACGGTCTCTTCTGTCTCTTGACCGGGTTTGACCAGGTGCCTGGCGACAATGCAATCATAAGAAAGCCCCGTGTCAAATAAACAAAAAGTTGAAGAACCGTTCAAAATAACAGTACCTCGCGGTGAGGGTCTTCCCTCTTCAGGTTGAGAATCACTGACATTAATTCTACCTTGCGAGACTGTTAGCAAGCATCCGATGCGTTTAGGCTCTGCGTGCTTGCTCTGATCATTTGTCCCGTGCTCAGGGATTTTCCCTTTGTCACCTTGTCCTTTCTGACCGCGCTGCCATGTTGGACGGTTGGGTTGATCAGACTGTTTGTTGTGGTGGGGTACTTGTGTTTGTAGAACTTAGACTTTTCAGGAGGGGGGTTTTGAGGTCCAGTTTCTCTGTGGTTATTTTGGTTAGAAGCATGAGAATCATGAGAAGATTGGTCTAGATTATTCTTTCGAAAAGGCTCTTCTGTCGGTTTACGTTTTGTGGCCGGCAGTTCGGCCAGCACATTTTGATAACGCTCTGACTTTTCCAAAATGTCTTCAAGCTTTTCTGCACCCTGCTCAGCTAGAAATCTCAGGGTGTCAGCAGATAAAGTGTTCCTTATCTATTCGCATATAACTAACTCCTCAAGACCTTCATAGGTAGAGGCGAGCTGTGAAAGCTCAAGGCACTTTGTCAAGTATCTCTTCAAACGAGACGAGAACTGCTGAAAAGTTTCAGAGCTCTCCTTCCTGCTGTTGCGAAACAGTTGCAAAAACTTTCGCGCATTCATTTCAAAGCGCTCAAGTAAAGCTTTCTTCAACACGTCGTAGTTGTCTTGTTGGCTGCTTTCCAGTTTGGCGTAAAAATCATACGCACTGCTTTTCAAAGCCTGAGAAAGCTTCATATTCCAACGCGACCTCTCTAAACCGCACAGAGTTGCAATTTTCTCAAATTTTTCTAGCCATGTGTCAATCTTCTCATTAGGACAAGGGAAATATTCTAGAGCAAAAGACATAGCATTGAGTTGAAGAGATTGAGTGTTAGAAGGATCAGTTAAGGAAGAATGAGAAGACTCTCCATTGCTGGAGGTAGAGGCAGCCCCACGACTTTGGACTTCTAGAGCTTTAAGAGCCAACTCATGCTGTCTCTCTTTCTCTCTTTCCTCGGCGTTATGCTGTATCTCCTTCTCTCTTTCATTCGCCCTGCGGATTTCCATTTCTTCCTCAATCTTCTTCTGCTGTAATAGACGGTCTTCCGCTTCTTTCTTCTCCGCATCATATCTCTCAAGTTCGTCCCTGACAAAAGCTTTCGCTTCCTCTCCTTGTAAACCTTCTTCTCTCGCTTCGTCCCTGAGGATCTGCCTAAGCTTCGCCCTCTCTGCCATCGCAAATAGGTGACTGAGACTTAGTCGAGAAGGAAGTAAGAAAAGATACACTGGTTCTTTACCACTTACGAGAAATTACCAACAAAATATGATATACTTAAACTGGGATACCTCCTGCTAAATATTAGTATCTACCTATCGCTGCTATTAATTGGCACTAAAAGCCCTAACTGCAAGCGACAATGCCAAATAAATGGTAGTATAGATTAATCACTAACAAAAATAAGTACTACAGTGGAAATAAAACAATTATTGCAAAAATTTTAAGGAGAAAAAAAAATTCCCTTAATTTTTTTAATCCACTATCAATTTCACCCCTGAAGTCAGATCGGGTAAGAGAGGCAATTAACTGGACGAAAAAAAATATAATGTCCGAACGCACTCCTTAACTTAGTTCAAACACCTTTCTGCTTCAGAACCCTGTGAATTTTATACACTCACAAAATCTCTTACCAGCGGTTTAGTATTACAAAATCAACATATAACATAAATTCCGACAAAATCAACCTGCAAATCAAAATGCATAATACTTAATAATGCTGTGGAAAAACAATACTATATCTATACGTGTGGTCAGCAAGCCCATAAGCAGATCGATTGTCTAGGGGATAAATTATTTTTAAAGATATAAAAAGTCACAAGACGTCATACTCTTACTCTATATCAGAATAAAGAAAATTAATCCTGCCGACGAGCTGATATTCGTATTTGCTCAGGACTAGAGTTCAATTCCCGGAAAAAACGAGCCACCATTCTGTCGTTGATTTTTGATAGGGGAATTAAGACTTGGGTTGGTCCCTTCTGAATAGATTAGAACCAGTGATAGCAACAGTGAGAGATAATAATAGAAAAAGATTTCCAAGAGTGAGATGGAGAAATTAATAGAGTCTGTCCCTGAAATCGAGAATTTTCTCTCTCTTTCAGCCTATCTTCTACAACAGATCTAGAGGAGTCAGAGAGTCTAAAAACATATATATTAAATATATATATATATATATATATATATATATATATATATATATATATATATATATATATATATATATATATATATATATATATATCTCCACTGACATACACACACATAAGTGACGACAGTTAGACACACAGACGTGGAAAAACTATAACAATGAAATATAGATATGTTGGAACGAGCTGACCGACACGCTTGAATAAAGTTTATGTAAATTTATTAACATAAGGAAAATTTACCACAACACATAAATGTTAATATCAGCATAGAACATACATATAAGGTAATGAATTACTACAAGTATAATAGACCCATAGGTGTAATCTGTTCATTCGATGTTTAGCCCACGATCCTGTTAGAAGAAAAGTGATAGCCCCAAAGAGTCACGGATATATACACTATAGTCTCAGATTTCCCTCTAAAGTTGAGAACAGAATGTATATCCTAATCTATCCTAAGAGGAAATATCATTTGCAACAATCTTTGCATAAATGAAATTACAGAAAAATTGGGTGCCTGAAAATAAAAAAAAATGAAAAGAATCACTCGTTCTGCTTTCACTCGGTTCTTTCAGCAGGGGCCCCTGTCTCACTTTTCTTATCTAAAATCTTGCTGGTGTTCGCCGTCTGGCGCACGTTAGTACACACACCGTTTAATCTGTCTGTCTTTTTTTTTGAAGCGGATCCCAGCTCTGCAGATTTTGGTTTCATCCAGTGGGTCCGGGGAGCGTCCTCTTTATGCGATAGTTTTCTTTACAGATTTAAGTTAATGTCAATTTACTCAGTTCATGTAAGAATTAGATTTAAGCGGGCACACAGTGTCAGAATCACGAGGTTTCCCTTATTTGGGAAGATGACCGGTTGGTAAATTCTCTCAATAGATAATTATTGGTCACACCACAATTAGTCAAAGTGTCGGAATGTTAATGTTTTTTGTAATTTTTTTCTCGCCACAGGGCTGCATGTACATGAGAGTTTGTGAAGAAATAAAATCTGGCGCACTAGGCCCAGTATAGGCATTTAGTCTTTAAAATCGTTAGTGAAATTTGTACTCTGTCTATTTCTGGAGGCACACACACTGCCAGACAGGTGTTAACTTGTAAACCCACGTGGTTAAAGATAAAAATGTTTCTTCTCTCAGTTGTACTAAAACCGCTGGTAAAAGTTGGGTTGACCCAAAACTGTGTAAGAAAGAGAAAAGTACAAAATACTTAATCACAATATCATACGCACCTCTTATCCTTGCGTAAAATATATATATTCATAAAAATCAATCATCATGAATTAGAAATACCTACGTATTCCGTCAATACTCAATGATGACTCAGTGCAGTATAAGTTAGTTACAATATACTCGGACTGGTTACTAGCAATTTAATTAAATTTTATTTATAGCTGTATGAGTTTAAGCTAGAAATAATAATTTATTCTGCTATCCACTGTAACACAATGAATAGAGAATATAACAGACTTATAATTTAATCCCTCTGCACAGAAATCTAACTAGTGAAAATAAAATAGGCGATTTACCACACAAATCACTCACAAAATACTAGATATAATATTACCTCCAAACAGAACTACGGCAATCTACACGAAACTAGAATTTATTCACTAGATAGGTATTCTAGAAGCTCGGCAAAAATTGACGAGAAAACTAAGAACTTCGCTATACAAGCTTATTTCTCTATCACGAGCGATCCGTCTACTGCAACTTAGGAGGACTGAATGCCTGAAGTCTAACTACTGGGGTTTATATCTTATGAAAAGAAATGATTTCCCAATTCTCGAAAACCCGGAATAGTTCCCGTCTTAACACCTACATAAAACTCAGACGACGGCACTGAAACTGCCAGACGCGTTTCACACTTGCAGCTACCTGTGGTCATTTCCCCGCGATGCATGTTGGCGCCTTCTCACACCTAACACCGAGAAACTTAACCAAGAGCGCCGGCCGTGTCAGATGAAAATGCTAGACGATATGTCTGCCATCATATGTCTGTCGAGACGAATTTCACACTATTCGGTCTACTCAAGAACTTAGCTAAACAGCAATAAAAATGCGTTGCTAAATAAGATAAGAGACAGGCGAAGGTATGAATGGGAGAGTTTTATTTTTCACAATCAGACGAATGCGAAAAAAAGAAAGGACAAAAGAGCGATAATAAAGTAGAAGACACGGGTAGAATAAAGAAAAGATATAGAAATTTATTAATCATAACTCTCTCTGCGACACTGGTGTGGATCTACTGTACTGGTCATGCAGGGGTACGCGGTAATAAAACAGCTCACAGATTAGCATCAAGAGCACACACAGTGGGGACACTGGATATGGATAAGGGAGAGATTCTGAAAACAAATAATGTTGGTCTGTTAGAGAACGATACAGCAATAGATGAATCATCAACTTTAAGACTCTTGGAATTTGGCTTCAAACGTAAGGCTAGTAGAGATGGACGTATGAAAGAATGCATCCGCCGTGTATGTAACCAGCAAATTACAGGAACAGTTAGCATTCACACTCTTCGACATAAACAGAGGGAAACTTAGTACCAATAGGTTTCTCGTGTACCAAACCTTGGCCGCGCCGGATTAGCACGACGTACGCCCAGCCAGTTTAATTATCGCTGATATGGTGATTGGTACTCCATAATTACCGTCGTGAAGAGTCACAGTCCAAATGATTACACGAGGGTCGAACTTTGCACAAGGATGGGGAGATAAATTATCCGTCTGCGGACATATTACAGGCAGGCACCTGAAAGACAGAATGTTGTAATAACTTCCGGACAGAAGTATTATGAAGATATTACTTGAGATAAAAGTAAGAACTTATTTGTAATCACTGACGAGAATATTCGGAGGTTTCACGTGCATATTTGGGAGACATGACCTTTTAAATAACATGCAGAATTTTCCTATGAAGAAATTTTTTGAATTGACGCTATCAAACCACGCATGATTGTAACTGTTGGCCGGCATTCGAGATGTAGGAATAACAAATTTCTGACTGCGGTCTGGCCTAATAGTAAACACCAACGTGCGTGGAACGAAAGTTGCAATATAACCTGACACTTTAGTCGGTTGAAAACACTGTGAAATTCAACTCGCCAAGAGACAACTTAACCTGCCAGAGTTAACAACAGAATTCAGTTGTCGGACTGGACTAGTTGAAGACTCTTGAGGACTTAAAAGCCCAGGAAAACTCTACCATTATTGGCAAGGAAAACCGGAATCTGAGACACGGTGTCAAAGTGGGAGATTATTATAAAGTAACACATCAGAACACGTGTAAGAGGCATCTTCAACAAGTTGCCTTGGCTATTTCTCTGAGGCAGCAGTCTGTCTGTGATCCCAAGGTAAGTTGTATATCTATAATTCTATGTTTTGCATTATTAACACGTGAAATAATATGTATATATTGACATGTGTATATTAATATGTGAAAATTGCAAAGTGGATGGCCAAGTCATTGGAGGTTGGCAACCTAAGCATATAGAATGATGATTTCATGAACTACCACTGCAAAGGCTGGTGACTGCTTTATGCGACTTTCTTATTGAGAACTAAACGCAGAGGTAGTCCCAAGTTCCATATGGAGCAGGGAGGGAATGATGAGAGAATGATGTACATACTTATTATATTATTAAAATTTTCACCCAGTGTAGATGTAAATGTAAACATATTCACTCTAAAAGTAATGAAAGTTTTCAACCTTTTCAACCAATGTAAAGTTAAATATAAATCTATCCAACCTAAATGTAATGAATGTTTTTCCGCTCAACGGGATTAATATTAATTCTTAGCGAGAGTAACAGTTCTGAGATAGATGGGATGGTGGAATGAAAAGAGAGGGGTGGGGGGGGGGGGACATGAGTGTGTGTCAGGAAAACGCAATACTCAGAGGGTATTTGTTCTCTTCTTTTGTGACACTAGTCGGTGGTACCAGTTGATTGTACTATCTCTGGAACAAGTGAGGGTATAAGTGGCCTGAAGTCGACGCTAGACACCATCATCAGACGGGTCATAGAGACGCGGGACCAGCTTGGTAGTTACCCCATGACACTTCTTAGAACGTGCTACAACTTTCAAACTTGACCAGTGTCGAGTGTGAATCAGGCATCCATCTACAAAGAACCAAACATCAGCTGGAACAGAACAGACAAACTCATTGGCAGCTAAGTAGAAACAAAAAAGCTGCCAAGTGAACTATCCAATTTTTAACGCCATAATATCACCAAGTGATGATAACTTTTTCTATAAGGAATTATTTATTTTTATAACTGTTGAAACAGAATTGATTATTAAATTTGTTACTTGTATAAAGACAAATCTAACGTTGATTTAATCATTTTGAATGTACTACATCCGTATGTCTCAGACAATTTCTTAAAAACACTTAAACAGAGCTTTACAATAATAGTAAGAGGAATTTCGCTGAATTAACTCAGCTGGGGGGAGGGGGTGGGGCTTGAACGAGCTAACGAATTATATGATAACCCTATCCTTCACGAAAGGTGACGGCAGATACTACAGTTAACGTTTGCTCAGCCTCATGCAGCATTGTTCTCACTTTTCTGAATATCTTGTGAACACCACCTTGAGGTAGAAGCATCATTATCCTTCTACCTACAACTCTGCCAAGAGTAATCTTGGGCAAAGGTAGACACTTTTGAAGACCCACATTAGTTACTCTTGAGTTTTGGCCACTGTTGGACCACTACAGCAGAGCTAAGGGGAGGCAACCCGTGACAGAGAGACAACAAAATTATTTATCGTCTTGTTCTAGGGAGGATATTTGCTACGTATTTTAAAAACATTACAAAACATAATCAAATCAATACCAAGTGTAATACAAATAAGCATAAACAAACAAACAAACAAACACATACACGAACATATGAAAAAGACATAAAAAGACCTCAAGCTGTTGCCACGGCTACAGGACACAACTTGGCAGACGTTTGTTGAAGGACTACTCTCTTAGGGCGGATCAAGTGAATTGAACGAATGAAACAAAATAATTCAGTTTTTATTCATCAATTACCGTTCGCTCCCATCGGGGCATAGGTCTTCAATGAATTCACGCCTAGCCTTCGTATCCTGGGCCGTTCAAGGTATTTCCATATCTTCATTATTCGTTTCATGTTTGACTATAGTTCCCATCGCCATGTGTGTGTGTGTGTGTGTGTGTGGGTTGGTGGGTGTGTGGGGGGTGGGTGGGTGCGTGCGTGCGTGCGTGCGTGCGTGTGGGTGTGTGCGTGTGTGTGGGTTTTTTTTTTTGGAGTCAATCTATTTCTCTAACCCTGGGGATTCCATAAAAATATTGCATTCTAATGTCTTTGACTGGTTTCTTTAGTGAGTGTCTATGTAATGTCTTTAACTGGTTTCCTTAGTGAGTGTCTATGTAATGTCTTTAACTGGTTTCTTAAGTGAGTGTCTATGTAATGTCTTTAACTGGTTTCTTTAGTGAGTGTCTATGTAATGTCTTTAACTGGTTTCTTTAGTGAGTGTGTATGTAATGTCTTTAACTGGTTTCTTTAGTGAGTGTCTATGTAATGTCTTTAACTGGTTTCTTTAGTGAGTGTCTATGTAATGTCTTTAACTGGTTTCTTTAGTGAGTGTCTATGTAATGTTTTTAACTGGTTTCTTTAGTGAGTGTCTATGTAATGTCTTTAACTGGTTTCTTTAGTGAGTGTCTATGTAATGTCTTTAACTGGTTTCTTTAGTGAGTGTCTATGTAATGTCTTTAACTGGTTTCTTTAGTGAGTGTCTATGTAATGTCTTTAACTGGTTTCTTTAGTGAGTGTCTATGTAATGTATTTGACTGGTTTCTTTAGTGAGTGTCTATGTAATGTCTTTAACTGGTTTCTTTAGTGAGTGTCTATGTAATGTCTTTGACTGGTTTCTTTAGTGAGTGTCTATGTAATGTCTTTAACTGGTTTCTTTAGTGAGTGTCTATGTAATGTCTTTAACTGGTTTCTTTAGTGAGTGTCTATGTAATGTCTTTAACTGGTTTCTTTAGTGAGTGTCTATGTAATGTCTTTGACTGGTTTCTTTAGTGAGTGTCTATGTAATGTCTTTAACTGGTTTCTTTAGTGAGTGTCTATGTAATGTCTTTAACTGGTTTCTTTAGTGAGTGTCTATGTAATGTCTTTAACTGGTTTCTTTAGTGAGTGTCTATGTAATATCTTTGACTGGTTTCTTTAGTGAGTGTCTATGTAATATCTTTGACTGGTTTCTTTAGTGAGTGTCTATGTAATGTCTTTGACTGGTTTCTTTAGTGAGTGTCTATGTAATGTCTTTAACTGGTTTCTTTAGTGAGTGTCTATGTAATGTCTTTAACTGGTTTCTTTAGTGAGTGTCTATGTAATGTCTTTAACTGGTTTCTTTAGTGAATGTCTATGTAATGTCTTTACCTGGTTTCTTTAGTGAGTGTCTATGTAATGTCTTTAACTGGTTTCTTTAGTGAGTGTCTATGTAATTTTTTTGACTGGTTTCTTTAGTGAGTGTCTATGTAATGTATTTGACTGGTTTCTTTAGTGAGTGTCTATGTAATGTCTTTGACTGGTTTCTTTAGTGAGTGTCTATGTAATGTCTTTGACTGGTTTCTTTAGTGAGTGTCTATGTAATGTCTTTGACTGGTTTCTTTAGTGAGTGTCTATGTAATGTCTTTAACCGGTTTCTTCAGCGAGTGTCTATGTAATGTCTTTAACTGGTTTCCTTAGTGAGTGTCTATGTAATGTCTTTATCTGGTTTCCTGAGTGAGTGTCTATGTAATGTCTTTGACTAGTTTCCTCAGTGAGTGTCTATGTAATGTCTTTAACTGGTTTCCTTAGTGAGTGTCTATGTAATGTCTTTATCTGGTTTCCTGAGTGAGTGTCTATGTAATGTCTTTAACTGGTTTCCTCAGTGAGTGTCTTTGTAATGTCTTTAACTGGTTTCCTGAGTGAGTGTCTATGTAATGCCTTTGACTGGTTTCCTTAGTGAGTGTCTATGTAATGTTTTTAACTGGTTTAATAAGTGAGTGTCTATGTGATGTCTTTAACTGGTTTCTGGAATGAGTGTCTATGTTATGTTTTTAATTGGTTTCCTTAGTGAGCGTCTATGTAATGTCTTTGACTGGTTTCCTGAGTGAGTGTCTATGTAATGGCTTTAACTGGTTTCCTAAGTGAGTGTCTATGTAATGTCTTTGACTGGTTTCCTGAGTGAGTGTCTATGTAATGTCTTTAACTGGTTTCCTTAGTGAGTGTCTATGTAATGTTTTTAACTGGTTTAATAAGTGAGTGTCTATGTGATGTCTTTAACTGGTTTCTGGAGTGAGTGTCTATGTAATGTTTTTAATTGGTTTCCTTAGTGAGCGTCTATGTAATGTCTTTAACTGGTTTCCTGAGTGTCTATGTAATGTCTTTAACTGGTTTCCTTAGTGAGTGTCTATGTAATGTCTTTGACTGGTTTCCTGAGTGAGTGTCTATGTAATGTCTTTAACTGGTTTCCTTAGTAAGTGTCTATGTAATGTCTTCAACTGGTTTCTGGAGTGAGTGTCTATGTAGTGTCTTTAACTGGTTTCTTTATTGAGTTTCTATGTAATGTCTTTGACTGATTTCCTGAGTGAGTGTCTATGTAATGTCTTTAACTGGTTTCCTTAGTGAGTGTCTATGTAATGTCTTTAACTGGTTTCCTTTGTGAGTGTCTATGTAATGTCTTTGACTGGTTTCATTAGTGAGTGTCTATGTTATGTCTTTAACTGGTTTCCTTAGTGAGTGTCTATGTTATGTCTTTATCAGGTGTCCTGAGTGAGTGTCTATGTAATGTCTTTGACTGGTTTCCTTAGTGAGTGTCTATGTAATGTCTTTAACTGGTTTCCTTAGTGAGTGTGTATGTAATGTCTTTGACTGGTTTCCTGAGTGAGTGTCTATGTAATGTTTTTAACTGGTTTCCTGAGTGAGTGTCTATGTAATGTCTTTATCAGGTTTCCTGAGTGAGTGTCTATGTAATGTCTTTAACTGGTTTCCTTAGTGAGTGTCTATGTAATGTCTTTAACTGGTTTCCTGAGTGAGTGTCTATGTAATGTTTTTAACTGGTTTCCTGAGTGAGTGTCTATGTAATGTCTTTATCTGGTTTCCTGAGTGAGTGTCTATGTAATGTCTTTAACTGGTTTGCTTAGTGAGTGTCTATGTAATGTTTTTAACTGGTTTCCTGAGTGAGTGTCTATGTAATGTTTTTAACTGGTTTCCCGAGTAGTGTCTATGTAATGTCTTTATCTGGTTTCCTGAGTGAGTGTCTATGTAATGTCTTTATCAGGTTTCCTGAGTGAGTGTCTATGTAATGTCTTTAACTGGTTTCCTGAGTGAGTGTCTCTGTAATGTCTTTAACTGGTTTCCTTAGTGAGTGTCTATGTAATGTCTTTGACTGGTTTTCTTAGTGAGTGTCTCATGCAACACCCAAGTATTCTCCTCGCCACTTATCCCGCTCTTAATAGTCTCTGTATTTCAGCCATTTCCACATTGGTGATCTAATCATATAATGCTAATCCTTTTATTCTGAGTATTTATAAAAGTCCCTAAATTTCTGGTTGTGATTTTGTTTGTGTATTTTGTTCCCATGTTTATAGAGCTTTGACATTTAGTTAATTCTTATATATATATATAACACAACTAAGGAGAACTTGGTATGAACTGATCGAAACTGAAAGTTGATAACGATGAATGTTCTTGCATCCATATTGTTATATTTATAAGTTATAATGTAGACGTGATTTTCTCACATGCATTTTATTTTTATAATTTAAAAAACTGGTTTCCTTAGTGAGTGTCTATGTAATGTCTTTAACTGGTTTCCTTAGTGAGTGTCTATGTAATGTTTTTAACTGGTTTAATAAGTGAGTGTCTATGTAATGTCTTTAACTGGTTTCTGGAGTGAGTGTCTATGTAATGTTTTTAATTGGTTTCCTTAGTGAGCGTTTACGTAATGTCTTTGACTGGTTTCCTGAGTGAGTGTCTATGTAATGTCTTTAACTGGTTTCCTTAGTGAGTGTCTATGTAATGTCTTTAACTGGTTTCCTTAGTGAGTGTCTATGTAATGTCTTTGACTGGTTTTCTTAGTGAGTGTCTCATGCAACACCCAAGTATTCTCCTCGCCACTTATCCCGCTCTTAATAGTCTCTGTATTTCAGTCATTTCCACATTGGTGATCTAATCATATAATGCTAATCCTTTTATTCTGAGCATTTATAAAAGTCCCTAAATTTCTGGTTGTGGTTTTATTTGTGTATTTTGTTCCCATGTTTATAGAGCTTTGACATTTAGTTTATTCTTATATATATATATGGTTTCTGGAGTATGTCTATATATATATATGTCTTTGATATGTCTATGTAATGTCTTTATATATAGTATATAACTATATATATATATATATATATATATATTCTCCTCGCCACTATAATAGTCTCTGTATATATTTTTCCATTGGTGATCCTATATATAATATATATTTATATAATATATATATATATATATATATATATATATATATATATATATATATATATATATATATATATATATATATATATATATATATATATATATATATATATATATATATATATATATATATATATATATATATATATATATATATATATTATATATATATATATATATATATATATATATATATATATATATATATATATATATATATATATATATATATATATATATATATATATATATATATATATATATATATATATATATATATATATATATATATATATATATATATATATATATATATATATATATATATATATATATATATATATATAACACAACTAAGGAGAACTTGGTATGAACTGATCGAAGCTGAAAGTTGATAACGATGAATGTTCTTGCATCCATAATGTTATATTTATAAGTTATAATGTAGACGTGATTTTCTCACATGCATTTTATTTTTATAATTTAAAAAAATCCTTTATACTGCCGTCAGAGAGCGCCTGGTCTGCCAAAACATAAAATGTTTATTGATTTCATGATCATTCGTATCTTTAATACTAGCTAACTCGCAGATGCATAAGATACAGTAACTTGCAATCTACTTTGAAACTGCATTTAAGAAAAGCAGGCAGCTATGTAATTATTATATATTGAAATAAGAAAAAGAAAAAGCCACAATAAAATGTCATTCAGTTACATATATCTATTGATTATATTTTACGAATTGATTGTTTCCCTTTTGCATAGGGGGAAAATTACATCCCTTAAAATAAAGCAAAAATTACACATATTTCAAGTAATTTCGGTCAGAATCAACAAATTGACTGGCAAGATCTCCAGTTTTCTAAATGAGCTGCAGATGCTAAGATGTTAAGACGTTGGCTTTAATTTTTCCCCCGTCATTGCTTTGACGAGTTTACTTGCTCGACATGCAATATCACCTGTCCGTTATATTGAAGTCATGATATCACGTGTTGTAGCTGCTCAGCATTTTGTTAGATAATCTCAGACCTAACGGTCTTTTATATTTGGACATGCGCCCTAATATAACCGACTAGGTTGAACGGGACGCGCCTCGCCACAACGAGGCAAAACTTTATTTAAAAAAAATAATAATAATAACGGTACCGAAGTTTTCTTATTTTTCTAAATAATTATTTTTAGATTAAAGAGTTCTCTTCTTCCTTCCTTTCTTCTTCGTCTTCTTCTTCTGCTTCACAGTCTTCTTTTTCTTCGCCTTCATCGTCGTTTTCATAATAATCATTATCGTCGACGTCATCGTCGTTGTCTTCTTATTCTTCTGCTTTATCGTCGTCGTCGTCTTTTTCTTCTTCTTCTAGTACTACTACTTCTTCTTCTGCTGCCTTATCGTCGTCGTCTTCTTCTTCTGTCTTACCGTCTTCTTTTTCTGCTTTATCGTCGTCCTCATCTTCTTCTGTCTTATCGTCTTTTTCTTCTACTTCTTCTTCTTCTCCTACTACTACTTCTTCGTTTTTTCTGTATTATCGTCGTCGTCATCTTCTTCTGTCTTATCGTCTTCTTCCTCTTCAGCCTTATTGTCTTCTTCTTCTTCTGCTTTATTGTCGTCGTCTTCTTCTTCCTCTTTTTCTTCTTCTTCTGCCTTATCTTCTTCTTCTCCTCCTCCTCCTTCTTCTTCTGCCTTGTCGTCTTCTCCTCCTTCTTCTTCTGCCTTATCGCCTTCCTCTTCTTCTTCTGCCACATCGTCTTCTTCCGAATTTTCGCCTTTTTCTTTTGCCCCTCCTGGTCTTATTATATGCCCTCCTGCAAACACTTAGCTATAAAACATCTAGAAGAATACATTCAGCTCATTCACGCAGCTTCTTGGCAATCAGCATACGGTGACGTGATGCCCTGTCTGCGCTTCATTTCACCCTGACGTAATGCGTAATGTCGGCAAATAATTGATGTATGTATGATTTATTTGATTTTTCTTGTGTAATCTATTGGATTTTCTTGCTGCTCTGTATTGATTAAAACAAACAAAAAACGTATGAAAATATGCTTCCACAAATAATGATTTTGTTTTAGGGTCACACATCTGTGAATAACTCAATATTCTCCTTCATTTGCCTCATGTTCAATGTCCCCCAAGTGTTGAATTCTGTCTCGTGTTTTTCTCTTATTCTTCCAGTTAGATATTTAAAACATTGTGCCTATCCAAAACCAACTTCTTTTTCTTCTTAGCTTATCATGACAGCTGGTATAGGTAATGGTGTCTCTCTACAACTTCCTGTTTCCAACGCTGTCTATTAAATATCTTGTTGACTTCATTCCATGCCACGATGTCAGACAGCGTAGTATCGTCTCACTTTCACGTCTTCTGCTACGTTTCTTTTAATCTTTCCTGTTGTCACAAGATATTCCAGCACAATAATTGAATACAAACGCTTATCCATAATTAGTTATCTCTCCTATTTTCCTCTCTCATATATATATATATATATATATATATATATATATATATACATCGTTTTTCTCAGGAGCTGTTTATTCAAAAAGCATGAAATTTATACACAATATACATGGATATGTCATGTAAACATCGATATTATTCAACATAAACCCCATCAACTTGTACGGCTTTATGCCAGCGCGAAACAAGTGCATGTATTCCTAGCCCGTACCAGATTTTGTCTTGATCATATAGCCATTTCTTCGCTGCATGAATACTCTTTCATCATCTTCAAACGTTGTCCCACGGAGTGCATCTTTAAGTGGACCAAATAGATGAAAATCAGAGGGTGCCAAATCGGGACTATAGGGTGGATTGGGTAGTACTAAGGTGACCAGACGTCCCGGTTTTTCCGGGACAGTCCCGGTTTTCGACCATTTTTGATAATTTGTCCCGACTTTTTTTCGATGCAATCCGGGACGCCAATTTGTCCCGGTTTTGGACGAATTTGCCAATTTGGCATAAATCTCACAGATTAAAAAAAAAATTATTATTCCGTGGCTGACTTGAGGGAATTTTTAATTATTAGTGAACTGGCGCCGAAACAGCACAAGAGGTTGTCAGGACCGCGAATTAGTTTTGTAGTTCCAATGTGATATTCGCAGTTATTTGAAATTTTAGGTAGTGGTAAAAAAAAAAGTACTTCAAACTTCAATGTACGATGCAATATATGTGCCTCCGGGTTTTCGATAAGCCATAGTGGACGTCTTGATATTAAGAACCACATAAGCAGTGAGAAACATAAGAGAGCCGTCGTTACACCTGCATCAAGCTCGTCGTTAATCACTTTCTTCAGAGCTGATAAAATTGGTGACCAAAAAGAGCAATTAGCTGCTATAGAAGGCGCCTTTGCATACCATACAGTGCTACACAATCATACTTTCAGGTCTATGGATTGCACATCAAAATTACTTCAGGTTACTTTAGAGCCAAAATTTGCATGTGCACGTACGAAAACAGAAGCCATTATTCGAAATGTCTTGGCACTTCATATTCTAAATGAGTTAAGGTGTGACCTAGAAAAGTCTACATTTATTTCTGTACTGACAGATGCATCCAACTACAAAGAATTCAAGATTTTTTCCTTTGCTTATCAGATACTTTGATCACAGTAATGGAGTGAAAATTAAAATATTAGAGTTAAAGTCATTGCCAGGTGAAACATCTGATATTGTAAGTAGTTTTCTTAATGACTGCATAACTGAAAATGGTTTAGACAGGAAAGTAGTTGGATTATGCGCAGACAACACAAATTCCAATTTTGGAGGGGCTGAAAGGAAAGGACAGAACAATGTTTTCAAAAAACTGCAAGAAAACCTTGGACATGGTCTTATAGGAGTTGGGTGTGCAGGTCATATTTTCCACAACACTGTTCGAACAGCTGCAGATGTACTGCCTGTTGATGTCAAGCTGATTATTGCTAAAATTTATCTACTCTTCAAATCATACACAGTACGAGTTGAAAGACTCAAGGAGTTTTGCCAGTTTTTGGAAACAGACTTCCAGATGATCTTAGGTTATGCTCAGACTAGGTGGCTTGCTCTGCTGCCTGCTGTTGAAAGGGTTCTTCAGATGTTCCTGCCTCTAAAATCATATTTTCAATCTCAAAACAGATGCCCATTTTTTATACAGACATTCTTTGAAAATCCTCTATCTGAGGCATGGCTTGTTTTTGTTCACAGTCAGGCCTCTCCATTCCACGAAGCAGTGCAAAAAATAGAGGGACAGACGGTCACTGTGTTTGAAGTCATTGACAGCATCAACAGGTTGAAAACTATTTTGAAGTCCAAACTGGAAGACTGTTTCTTGCCATCAAGAGTTAAGCTAATCATTGAAAAGCTGGAAATGGAAGGACTTCCAAAGGAGGATGTGAAAAAGTTTCATGCTAACGTTTCTTCGTTCTATGAAACAGCTTTCAATTATTTGAATAAATGGGCTGCAAAATATTTTCAAGACCTAGAATCCTACAGCTGGGTAACGCTGAACAGAATACCAATTTGGGCAGATATTGAGATATCATCATCACTAGTGATTCAAACATTACCTTCAGCCCACTTTACAGAAACTGAAATTTATGACGAATATGTCTATATGAAGCAGTTTGTTACTTCTCAGAAAATTAGTGAATGGAGTGCCAAAAAAACATTGCCACCACAACGTTGGATTGAAATGGTTTCCCACTTCCAAAAACAATAATGTGACATTTTCAAATATTTTGAAGTTGGCAGAGTTTTTTTTCTGTCTACCTGGAACAAATGCTGCCACAGAAAGAGTGTTTTCTTTGATGAACAGCTTATGGGCAAGTGATAAAACACAGTTAGGTGTTGAAACTTTGAAAGCTATGTTGACAACCAAAGTGAACTGTGAGGAAACATGTGTCGAGTTTTTTAAGATGCTGCTTGCAAAGAAGGACCTACTGATAAAAATCCACTCATCTGAAAAGTACAGTAACTCAGCTTCACCTTAAGTAAGGATTATTGATGTTTTTCTCTCTAATTAGTTTAAGTAGTTAAACTTATACAGTAAAATGTATGTTATTCAATGTTATTCAAATGTATATATAAAATGTATATTATTTTAAATTGACATCAACTTGATTTTTCCGGGACATGTCCCGATTTTTGACCTTTTCTTTATCCTTTTGTCCCGATTTTTTGCATTGAAATAGGTCAAATCTACTATTTTGTCCCGGATTAGGGTTTTGAAAATATGGTCACCTTAGTAGTACAGTCCAACCCAATTTGGTGATTGCTTCCCGTGTTGCCAGACTTGTGTGAGGGCGCGTATTGTTGTGAAGGAGAAGCAAGTCTGCTGGATTCTTGTGCGGCCGACCTCTGCGAAAACGTTGATTGAGTTTTTTTTCAATGTCTTAATGTAAGCTTGCGAATTGATTGTCTCTCCTCTTGGCATAACGTCCACAAGAATCACACCTTCAATGTCCCAAAAGACATTGAACATGACCTTTCCAGCTGAAGGAATTGTCTTGAATTTCTTTCTTCTTGGTGATTGCGTATGATGCCACTGCATTGACTGTCCTTTTGTCTCAGGTTCAAAATGATGTGCCCAGGTTTCGTCACCTGTAATGATCTTAGCCAAAAAGTTCTCTCCATCAGCATTGAAACGCTCCAACAATTCAGAAGAAATTGCTTTCCTTTGCAATCGGTGGTCATTTGTGAGACTTCGAGGAACCCATCTTGCGTAAACCTTAGAAAATCCGAGAGTTTTTATAACTGCATTTGCACTACCAATGCTGACTTACAGCTGTAAGGCCAATTGTTGAGTAGTGATTCGCCTATCAGTAAGAATAATGCTTTCAGCGCATTCCAACATTTCTGCGTTGGTGGCTGTGGCAGGACGTGCACAGCGCGGTGTTGCGTGCATATTTTGACGCACATATTACAAAAATCGATATGGCTATTTGATATGGAAAAAATATAGACATTCATTCATTTGTGTATGAAAATGCTGTCTATGGGGAAAGCGAGAGAATGCATGTTTGATTCACACTTTTGATTATAGGAGTAATCGTTCTTGATATTGATCCGGCGCATGGATTGCTCTTACGTTTGTACTTATTTTTTAGGGCCAGAAAATATATTAGTTTGCTTATTATGTTTATGGCCTGAATTCATATGTATTACATATTATTAGTACAAGTAGAATCAGTCCTATATTGTATATTTTGGATGGGTAGGCGGGACTAGATTCTTATTATTCCGGTCTAGCGGAAGTATGAGTTGTCTTGACAAGTCGTGATGAGTTCCGATGTACCGTGATAATGGCTGGTACGCACTTTTCAAAGGGCTGGTAGATTGTTAAGGAAATATAATTCAGGAAGTGGTTTTCTTCTAAAGGAGATGGTATCTCTACTATGGTTTATGTTAGAGACTCTCCTAAGGTACGGTACAATGTATAATTCGGACTCCATGTACTGCCAGACCCTATTTTGATGATCTCATGTCGATTCGACCTAGATGGAACATTGTGCTTCGTATCGCTAGGGTCGTGTTTTTGTATCGACAAAGATGACAGACTTTCCTACAGCGGTTATGGCTACGTGAATTAACCTGATCATCGTAGAGCTGTATGGGAACATTTATGAAATCATTTATATACCCATTATAAATTAACTCTGGCTTATATTCTCCTTCCTATGAATGAGTGAACGACAACTCAGGGAGGCGGCCATGTTAGATTTCGGTCATCATATGTTTTGATCACTGCCAAGAGAACAGATTATTTATCCTATTATCGGACAGTGACAGGGAGATCTCAATCTTGCTAGAAACCCCCTCTTTCGTGGTTTCATAATATATGCTACAAACTATGGACGTCAAGTAACTTTAGTTATTTATCGATCTGCCTTCACTGACGCGTTTAGTCAGATAGGGGAATGCGGCCATAATATATCATGACATTGAACTTTTGATGTACTGCCCATTATTTCTGAATGTGTCATGACTTCAGATCTGCTATGTATACCTACAAATTGATATGTCAACATACCATGATGTACTCGTATGTCCCAGTGTGTACGTCTGAATAAATTGAGTAAACAAAGATTCCAGCAGTCTGCATTGGTGCCTTGTAGACACATGTGTATGAGTGGTTATATTGGTCAGCACACGAACAGTACACCATTCGCGGTAATCACACTCTACACTTCTACTTCATACATACACCATCCTGCGTCGGTTGGAGTGACCAAGTTTAGGGCCTGCTTCCCCTGGAGCCTTTGCCTTCCCTAACTCAGGACTAGGGTGAGTTACCCATTTACAGCTGGGTAGACTGGAGCATGCCTGATCTCAACAACACACCACTCTTCCTTACAGAGCATACCGACTGACACTTTACAGAGTGGAAAGAAGAAAAGAAACTTTACAGTGGCGAGCCAGATTCCTGGGTCCAGCTTACGCAGTTTTGTGTTGAGAATCACAGTTTACAGCTGAAAGAACATTTGTTTGAACACATCAACACCAGTAGGACAGCTATACAGTCGATGTCAGCTTGACCTGTATTACCGATAGGATGCTGTATCTAGGTCAGCGCTTGTTGACAGTTTTTCGCTGTACAGACAGTATTACACAGGACAGTGGTATCAAGTGTAGAATATATCTGGAGCAGTATTGTTGACATTTCTCAACGTACAGAAGAATCACAGTGTTGTTGAACATAAAGTGCATAGTTCATCGTTGGATCTTCATATGCTCAACAGAGAAAAAATTGACAGTGTAATAGTTTAGAATTAAATCTATTACTCAATAAAGTGGCAAGTTATTAGTATTAAAATAAACTGTGCCTGCTTTACAACACTATACCTGCAACACATTCCATTCATGACATAAATTATATTGTATGCTATATGCTATTTATGCTTACATGTTATTTGTTATGTATTAAATTAGTTTATGTTCTGTGTGACTAGTACAAGGTATGCCGAGTGACATTGGTCTGGACTAGTATTCTATAGGTACACATTTTCTTAATTGGAAATTTGTTAGCAACAATTTGCTGCTATTTCTGTTAGTTGTGATGAGGTGTTCTTTTCTTCGTTGTTTTTGGTAATAATTTTGTGTTCCTTAGTTTTGTTTGATTTGTTTGTATAATTGTAGGTCTCATCTTTCCTTTCATTTCAGTTTTTTACACCCTTATGTTTATACACTGTGGCGTTATTTGTCTTGTCATTTTATTATTGCAGTTATCATCACGGTTTCTGTGATCATTTTTTTCATTTCTCCTATTTAATTTAATTTGATCTCTGCAAATGTGTTCATATTGTCTTTTCTTGTTTGTCCTTTGTAATGTCTTTAGTTGACATATGACGTATAGTGGTATACACTGATAGTATAGTACAGATCAGTACTTTATGATTGTTATTGTTATAAAACAAAATGTACAAGACCTTTGTAAGGCTTGTCTCCCAAAGTGATTGGTAAAGGGAAATATTTTTTTCCACAGGTACTCAAGTGATCTTTGATTACATTGAGGTATACAAGACCTTTGTAAGGCTTGTCTCCCACAGTATTTGAGATACAGTTATTGTGTCCATAGGTACTCAAGTTATCATTGGTTATTATAAACCATACAAGTTTGGACTAAGACTAAGTCTATGGTATAGACTTGTCTCTCATTAACGTGAAAGAGGGTAATTTATTTACTTTTTCAGGTTTCTGATTTAAGAAGACAATATGTCTACATTAGATTATTTCATTGCACAAGGAAAATCTCTTGATAAGACTGGAAAAGACTTAGAACAATGGGCTGTTGCTCAATATGACAAAGCATTAGCTGCAGAAGAGAAAAAAAATTGCTGCTGCTGTTGAAGAAAGAAAAGCTGCTGCTGAGGAAAAAAAAGCTGCGGCTGAGGAGAGAAAACTTCAAATAGAAGAAAAAAAAAGCTCTGGCTGAAGAAAAAAGATTAGAAAAAGAAGCTGATACTGCTGCTGAACTAAAGAAATTGCAGATGCAAGTGGAGGAAAGGAGATTTGAGGCAGAACAGAGAAAATTGGAAGCTGATGCAGAGCAGAAAAAAATTAGAAGTTGCTGCAGAACAGAAAAAATTAGAAGTTGCTGCAGAACAGAAAAAATTAGAAGTTGCTGCAGAACAGAAAAAATTAGAAGTTGCTGCTGCTGCAGAACAGAAAAAATTAGAAGTTGCTGCTGCTGCAGAACAGAAAAAATTAGAAGCTGCTGCTGCTGCAGAACAGAAAAGATTAGATAGAGAAGCTGAAGAGAGAAAAGCAATAAGAGAACATGAGTTTGAATTAGAGAAATTAAAATTGACATGTATGAGTAATGTTAATCAGGCATCTGGTAGTAATGGTAAACCCTTTGTGTACAAGGTCAAGGTACCAGCGTTTAACCCTACCAGTGATGACATAACATTTTGGCTTTCTAGATTTGAACGGGCTTGTCGATCTCATAATGTTGACAAATCACAGTATGTGAATCAGTTGTCTGAAAATCTAAAAGGGGAGTCTCTGAGTAAGTTATATTTTGTTGAAGAGGCCGACAAAGATAATTATGATGCTGTTAGGGCAGCTTTGATAAAGAGATATCAGCTGTCTGAGGAAGGTTACCGTCTTTTGTTTAAAACAATGAGACCTGAGGTAGGTGTAGAATTCTCAGATTTCATCTCAAAAGCACGAATTACACTTTCACGATGGATTGAATTATCCAAAACAGAGAAAACATTTGATGGTCTTACGGATTTATTGCTAAGAGACAAGGTCATGTCTTCTGTAAATAAATCATTCCTAGAGTTCTTACATGAGCGTAAACCTGGTACAATAAAGCAAATGGAAGAATATTGTGACCAGTATGCCACGGCACACCCTGACATGATTCTTAGTAACTCTAACATTAAAGAGAGTATGCCAGTTGCTTCGGCAACAGAATATAATCAGAATTACTCACACAAATTCCAAGGAGCTAAAAATAAATTTGATAAAAAGGTTAATTGGAATAAGTATCAAAACCAAGATAACCACTCAAATCAGGGTTCTTCTTCGAAGAACTGGAATCGGGCTGATAGTCCTCGACACGCGAGAGGTGCCCATAATGTTAGAAATTCTCGGAAAGGGAGTAGCTATAGGAACTACCCAAGTGCTTCATGGAGACAACAGAAACAATATTACAGGGATACTCAATATAATGAGCGTGATGATTATGATCATGAATATTATGATTCAAACCCAAATAGGGGTTATAACAGAGGCAATAATAATTATAGAGACAATTATAACCGAGGTAGATCACAACACAAAAGACATGGTAAATCGTATTACCAGGCTAACTCTGCACAACAGGAGTTCCACGACACCGATAATCAGAATAATGATAAAAAAGACTCCAACAGTGTAGCAAATTCCGCTTTCGATTTTGCTAGAGCATCTGAGTGTTCGCAATGCAAAACATTATTCGATCCAACCACAGTGTCTACTTTAAGCTGCGGTCACCCGCTTCCCGCTCTCCATGCGTCAATTGCGCATAATGGAAGGGGTGCTCTTGTCTTTAATAGGGGCCTAATAGATGGTACTCCGGTATCAATTCTTTTCGATTCGGGGTGCACTACCATTGGAGTGAGGCAATCACTCGTAAATCCTTCTCGAGCTACAGGCAATATAGTCAAATGTGTAACATTTGGTGGCACATTGGAGAAGTACTCCACTGCCATTATCAATATTGCTACGCCTTTCTTTACAGGAGAGGTGCAAGCATGTCTCTTGCCGAATCCGATCGCTGATCTTATCATCGGTCGCATTCATGGAGTGAAAGAATGCACTCCACAGCAAATTTCTAATTGGGAAAATGTTAATATGCAATCGGCTAATGCAGTAATCACTAGGGCTCAAGCTCTTAATATGCCACAATCTTCACATTCTGAAGATAATGATGCGCAGATCCAAGATGATCCCTTGGAGATTTCCCACGATTCCTTTATCAAACAGCAGGAAGATGATCCTACTCTAAAGAAATTCTTTACTCTGGCAACAAAAGGTGATCCGAATAAGGATACAAATCGTAAATCTTGGATTACGATGAAGAATGGCGTACTTGTACGTATGGTACAAGACTCCGCTAAGTCCATTCATTCTCAAATCCTTGTGCCTAAAAATATGAGAGTTAAAATCTTACAGCACGCTCATGATTCGCAGTGTGCTGGACATATGGGTTTTTCCCGTACTAAAGCTAGAGTTCTTCAATCTTTCTTTTGGCCTGCTGTGAATAAGGACATACGAATCTATTGTCGATCTTGTAAAGTATGTCAAGAGATTAAATCCAGAGGTCCACGCCATGATGCACCTATTCAGGCTGCAGACATTCCCATTCGGCCATTTCAAAAAATGGCGATAGACATCATTGGTCCATTTAAGATAAAGTCTGCTAGAGGACACCAATTTATTTTGACGTGTGTTGATGATATGTGCACACGTTGGCCGGAGGCTGTTCCTCTAAAGAGCATAACTACTGCTGATATCGCAGATGCTCTTTGGTTAATATTTTCTCGTCTGGGGTTTCCAGCAGAAATATTATCCGACCATGGTACCCAACTCATATCGGATACCATGTCTCAAGTAATGTCGACTCTGAAGATAGAGAGATCGCTGAGTAGTATTTATCATCCTATGTCCAATGGGATGGTGGAACGTTTGAATAGAACTCTGAAAAACCTACTAGGTAAGATAACAGAAGATCATCCTCAGGATTGGGATAGGGTTTTACCCGCGGCTCTCTTTGCATATAGAGAGGTCGCCAACGAACATACAGGATTTTCTCCCTTTGAACTTGTCTTTGGCGCGAAACCGCGAGGTCCTATGTCCTTACTTCATGATCTTATAACTGCTGATAATATTGTCGATGACACAAAATCCTCTTATGAATATGTCATCGCACTTAGACACAAGATTATTGAAGCATGCAAATTGGCAACTGCTTCTTCTGAATTTGCGAAACAGAAGGCAAGGGAATTTGCCAATAAAAAGAGATGTTTGCGTCAACTTTGTCCAGGTGACAAAGCATTTGTCTTGCTACCTTGTAGGGAAAATAGACTTCTCATTTCTTGGAAAGGTCCGTACGATATAATATCAAAAGTTTCCGATGTTGACTATATCGTCGATATTGACGGGAAGCGTAAAACCTTCCACATCAACATGCTCACGGAATTCCATGAACGTCCTGATTATTTACAACCTGTTTTCCAGGCAACGGACGATTTTCCAGTCCAACATGGACAGTACTCATCTCTGTCAATAATACAGGATGAGGAAACGAGTTTCTCGGATGTAAATTTACCTTTTCCAATGATTCCTCTTCACTCTAATGAATCATGGAAAGATGTTGCAATTTCTCCAGAATTATCTCCAGGAGAGCAGAAACAAGTTTCTACTTTGTTAGAACAATTTCAGGATGTCCTTACTGACATTCCTGGTCAAACTGATGTCATTCAACATGACATTATTCTTACTGACCATAGTCCTATAAGAGTCAGACCGTATCCTATCCCGATACAATTTTAAGCACAGGTAGAGAAAGAGTTAGATGAGATGATAGAGTTAAAAATTATTGAACCATCCACATCAGCATATTCTTTGCCGATGGTTATAGTACGGAAAAAAGACAATAACATACGTCTTTGCGTGGATTATCGCAAATTGAATCAAGTGACTAAATTCGATGCTGAACCTATGCCTTTACTAGAAGAGCTACTTACGAGACTATCGAATTCTCACTTCTTTACTAAACTCGATTTGTCTAAGGGATATTGGCAAGTTCCACTATCCGAACACGCCAAACCGTTTACTGCTTTTTCGACGCCTAGGGGTCTATTCCAATGGAATTTCATGCCTTTCGGTCTTATGAACGCCCCTGCTACATTTGTACGCATGATGCGTCGAATCCTATCTCATCGCTCAGATGTCATTGCGTATCTTGATGACATCTGTCTTTTCAGTGATACTTGGAACGATCACTATAATGGTATAAATGAACTATTGTCTATCTTACGCGAGCATAACCTGACAGCGAAACCATCGAAAGCATGTATTGGTTTTAGCGAAATATCTTTCTTAGGACACCGTGTTGGTCATGGGTTCCTAAAAACAGAAGACCATAATACAAGTAAGATACTTAACATTTCTATTCCTAAGACTAAAAAGCAAGTACGAAGTCTCTTAGGTCTAATACAATTTTATGGACGATTCATCCCGAATCTGTCCTCCATTATGTCACCTCTTTCTTCCTTGCTAAAGAAAGGGTCTCCTAATGTAGTCCATTGGACTCAAGAATGTCAATCTTCTTTGGATAAGGTTAAAACTATGTTTTCTACTTCACCTATCCTAGTATTGCCTTCTAAGGATAAGACATTTATTCTTCGTAGTGACGCTTCATCCACCGGGATTGGAGCTGCACTAATGCAAGAGTACTCTGGAACTCTGCATCCTGTGATGTATATTTCTCGGAAATTAAATGCCGCAGAGAAGAATTACTCGGTCCTAGACCGTGAATTATTGGCTATGGTTTGGTCAATCCTTAAACTGCAAAGATTTCTTCTGGGCGCGCATTTCATTGTGGAAACTGACCAGAAAGCTCTTACGGCTATTCAGAGTAAAAATCTGAAGAGCGCGAGATCAACGCGATACGCGATTGCTCTACAGCCATTTCATTTTTCGGTGCGAGCTATCCGTGGGTCAGAAAATGTGATGGCAGATATTTTGTCTAGATGCCCACATGATTCATAACTGTTATACAACTTGGATACAGTTGTTTCTATGTTAAAATGTGTACACATATGTAATATATCATATATTGATTGTAACACTACTTAGCGGTTCATTGATATTTATTCACCGCTGATCTTTCAATGTTTTTCGTCTTTGATGATCATGATGTTAAGATATCTTAGATGAAATTTATGTATAAACTAATGTGGAAATTGTGTCATTGCTAATATTGTAGTATGCGTTGGTGACACCTCTTTGGAAATATTTATACTTAGAGAAGTATTTTCTCTAAGGTCATAAAACTTATGCTTATCATCTGCGCATTGTATTGGTGCGTTGTGAGCCTATTGTATGTTGCTCCTAGATGTATTTCAAAAAAAAAAAGTACCATTTTTTTTTTCCCGAGGGGTGTGGTAATCTGTTGCGTGCATATTTTGACGCACATATTACAAAAATCGATATGGCTATTTGATATGGAAAAAATATAGACATTCATTCATTTGTGTATGGAAATGCTGTCTATGGGGAAAGCGAGAGAATCCATGTTTGATTCACACTTTTGATTATAGGAGTAATCGTTCTTGATATTGATCCGGCGCATGGATTGCTCTTACGTTTGTACTTATTTTTTAGGGCCAGAAAATATATTAGTTTGCTTATTATGTTTATGGCCTGAATTCATATGTATTACATATTATTAGTACAAGTAGAATCAGTCCTATATTGTATATTTTGGATGGGTAGGCGGGACTAGATTCTTATTATTCCGGTCTAGCGGAAGTATGAGTTGTCTTGACAAGTCGTGATGAGTTCCGATGTACCGTGATAATGGCTGGTACGCACTTTTCAAAGGGCTGGTAGATTGTTAAGGAAATATAATTCAGGAAGTGGTTTTCTTCTAAAGGAGATGGTATCTCTACTATGGTTTATGTTAGAGACTCTCCTAAGGTACGGTACAATGTATAATTCGGACTCCATGTACTGCCAGACCCTATTTTGATGATCTCATGTCGATTCGACCTAGATGGAACATTGTGCTTCGTATCGCTAGGGTCGTGTTTTGTATCGACAAAGATGACAGACTTTCCTACAGCGGTTATGGCTACGTGAATTAACCTGATCATCGTAGAGCTGTATGGGAACATTTATGAAATCATTTATATACCCATTATAAATTAACTCTGGCTTATATTCTCCTTCCTATGAATGAGTGAACGACAACTCAGGGAGGCGGCCATGTTAGATTTCGGTCATCATATGTTTTGATCACTGCCAAGAGAACAGATTATTTATCCTATTATCGGACAGTGACAGGGAGATCTCAATCTTGCTAGAAACCCCCTCTTTCGTGGTTTCATAGTATATGCTACAAACTATGGACGTCAAGTAACTTTAGTTATTTATCGATCTGCCTTCACTGACGCGTTTAGTCAGATAGGGGAATGCGGCCATAATATATCATGACATTGAACTTTTGATGTACTGCCCATTATTTCTGAATGTGTCATGACTTCAGATCTGCTATGTATACCTACAAATTGATATGTCAACATACCATGATGTACTCGTATGTCCCAGTGTGTACGTCTGAATAAATTGAGTAAACAAAGATTCCAGCAGTCTGCATTGGTGCCTTGTAGACACATGTGTATGAGTGGTTATATTGGTCAGCACATGAACAGTACACCATTCGCGGTAATCACACTCTACACTTCTACTTCATACATACACCATCCTGCGTCGGTTGGAGTGACCAAGTTTAGGGCCTGCTTCCCCTGGAGCCTTTGCCTTCCCTAACTCAGGACTAGGGTGAGTTACCCATTTACAGCTGGGTAGACTGGAGCATGCCTGATCTCAACAACACACCACTCTTCCTTACAGAGCATACCGACTGACACTTTACAGAGTGGAAAGAAGAAAAGAAACTTTACACGCGGCCGATCAAGCAGCTCCATATCTCCACTTCCTGATTCTTTGATTCTCTGAACCCAGCAACTGACTGTACTCCTGTCGACTGCAAAACTTCCATACACCTCACATAGACGCGTGTGAATATTCACAACAGTTTCCTTCTCTGCAACGAGAAATTCTATCACAATTAGCTGTTTATAACGCAAGTTGCTAACACGCTCCATTTCAACGGTTTAGGGCAGCCGTATTATTTGGCCGGTTGCGGTGCAATTTAGTGCACACAATTGGCACATGCCATATTTGAAGTGTGCAAAATGTCATGCTTCTATCTTCATTATTAGCTGAGAAAAACGATGTGGTGCATTACTTTCTGAACGCCCCAATTAAAACTAAAAAAAGTTAAACCTTCCTAAAACGATTCGCACCAAACCCGACTTGCACTCAGTCCGACATAGCCCCGGGCTGGGCATCGCCGCTAGTATATATATATATATATATATATATATATATATATATATATATATATATATATATATATATATATATATATATATATATATATATATATATATATATATATATATATATATATATATATATATATATATATATATATATATATATATATATAAGCTTGCGAATTGATTGTCTCTCCTCTTGGCATAACGTCCACAAGAATCACACCTTCAATGTCCCAAAAGACAGTGATATATATATACTAGCGGCGATGCCCAGCCCGGGTCTATGTCGGACTGAGTGCAAGTCGGGTTTGGTGCGAATCGTTTTAGGAAGGTTTAACTTTTTTTAGTTTTAATTGTACTGTTGCATCCGATCGCACCAAGTGGCGATGCTATCTACGGCGCCCCCTCATATTTGGCGAAAAGAAACTCACACAACAAGCAGAAGAGAGAAGAAAACGTCGAAAGGAACACCAGGAAAATAAGCAGCTGAGGGCTGTCACCTCAAGAGCGCATTCTCATAGTCAGTTATGACTGAAGAGGCTATTATTATTATATATATATAAATCTTTCAATTATATGCGATGTGAACTTTCAACTTTTACATGAACAATTATGTGGGCTTATATTTAAGTGCAAGCAAAACAAGCGATAAGAAGAAGACGCTGGAAATGGATAGGACACCTTGAGTAAACTTGTTGATCGTGTTACAAGATAGTCCTTGTTCTGGAATCCCCAGGGTAAGAGAGGTTGGGGAAGAGCGAAGAACACACGGAGAAGAGGAATGAGGAAAACCTGGAAAGACCCTGAGAGGATGGGGTTGGACAGGATGACTTGACGTAAGTTTGTTGAAAGAGTATGCTCCGAAGGGTGATTATGCATGATGCTGATGATGATGACGCTGATAATAATGCTGATGATGATGATGATACTGATGATGCTGATGATGATGATGCTGATGATGATGCTGATGATGATGATGCTGATGATGCTGATGATGATGATGCTGATGATGATTATGCTGATGATGATGATGCTGATAATACAGATCATGATAATACAGATGATGATGCTGATGATGATAATGATGAGGATACTGATACTGATGATGATGCTGATGATATGATACTGATGATGATGATGATGATGTTGATGATAATGCTGATGATGATGCTGATGATGATGATCATGATACCGATGAAGATGCTAATGATAAATCAATCATTCAATACCCTTTGGCTCCCCGAGGAGCATAGGCCTTCAACAAACACATGCCAAGTCTTCCTGATGCTAATGATGTTTACGTTTCAAAACAACAGCTATCGCGTTCTTTTATTCACCTTGACTGGTTGTGTTTTAGATGTTCATTTAATTTGTACAATTTGTAATAAACGTTATTCACTAATTAGATTAATCTCTTATACAGATTGCTTTTTTGTATGTAATTACTTTAAATTTAGCACTAAATTGTGTTTATACATGATTAAGGAGAGGGGCGTGCCACTTTAGAAAATAAAAAAATAGTTTATTGCTTCTTTCACCGCCTTTTCTGTGTTCTTTTACAAAAATAGTGCCACTACACGTGGAATCTACTTTTCTTTAACTCTAGACTCGGTGGGTTTCACGTGCATTTAATATTGTGATATAAGATGTTAATATTTTGTGTTCATACTTTTTACAACTGCTTAATTAACTCAAAAAGAGAAGAAAATAAAGATGAATCAATAATCACTATGCTAAACTTCATACAGAGCATGGAAGAAAAATTACAGAAATTATTCAAGACACAGGGTGGGGTAAACTTACATATGTCTACACTAGGAGAGTTTAAGTAAATAATAAGGGATCTGCAGTAAAACTAATAAGGAAACTAATATATAAATTATTTTTAAAAAAGAAAATGGTATGAAATCAGTTTCAAAAGCTAGCGGTACACAGAAGACGCTGGACGTTTCGGGGTTCACCATTCGTAAGCCACAGTTACATACTAGGACAAAAGGACAAAGAGTTAAAAAGTGTTTAGGTTACGATCACTAGGCCTTCTTCAGGGACAATTGAACGAAAACCGAAAAGAAAGAAAGTGAGAAACTAAATTAAATACGTAAAAAATAAACACTAAAGATACGAACCGAAAACATAAATTTTCAAGGTTGCTGTCGCCGATTCCAGTGTGAACAAAATATCTACTCGAAAGGATCCCAGGAGACAGAATTGTGAAATGTGATTGACAATGTCTGTAGATATAGAACTCGATAAATGAATATCGTTTGCTGCCTTGACAGTTTACCCGCTGTCTAATATCGTTCGGACGTTCCAATTTCCCTCCTTAATATTTTTTTTTTTTTTTTAAGGGGATGTCGTTTGAAAAACTTTATGATAACACATTTCTCTCCGCTCGCGCTGTTTAATGTCGTGATGTCGGTTTCGAGACTTTACATTTCACGACGAATTACTTAGTCCGCTTCACTGTTCTTGTAGCCTCTTATATGGAGGTAGATGGTTGGTTTAACTTCAGCCTTCACTGTTCTTGTAACCTCTTATATGGAGGTGGATGGTTGGTTTAACTTCAGCCTTCACTGTTCTTGTAACCTCTTATATGGAGGTAGATGGTTGGTTTAACTTCAGCCTTCACTGTTCTTGTAACCTCTTATATGGAGGTAGATGGTTGGTTTAACTTCAGCCTTCACTGTTCTTGTAACCTCTTATATGGAGGTAGATGGTTGGTTTAACTTCAGCCTTCACTGTTCTTGTAACCTCTTATATGGAGTTGGATGGTTGGTTTAACTTCAGCCTTCACTGTTCTTGTAACCTCTTATATGGAGGTGGATGGTTGGTTTAACTTCAGCCTTCACTGTTCTTGTAACCTCTTATATGGAGGTAGATGGTTGGTTTAACTTCAGCCTTCACTGTTCTTGTAACCTCTTATATGGAGGTAGATGGTTGGTTTAACTTCAGACTTCACTGTTCTTGTAACCTCTTATATGGAGGTAGATGGTTGGTTTAACTTCAGTCTTCACTGTTCTTGTAACCTCTTATATGGAGGTAGATGGTTGGTTTAACTTCAGCCTTCACTGTTCTTGTAACCTCTTATATGGAGGTAGATGGTTGGTTTAACTTCAGCCTTCACTGTTCTTGTAACCTCTTATATGGAGGTAGATGGTTGGGTTAACTTCAGCCTTCACTGTTCTTGTAACCTCTTATATGGAGGTAGATGGTTGGTTTAACTTCAGACTTCACTGTTCTTGTAACCTCTTATATGGAGGTAGATGTTTGGTTTAACTTCAGCCTTCACTGTTCTTGAAACCTCTTATATGGAGGTAGATGGTAGGTTTAACTTCAGCCTTCACTGTTCTTGTAACCTCTTATATGGAGGTAGTTGGTTGGTTTAACTTCAGCCTTCACTGTTCTTGTAACCTCTTATATGGAGGTAGATGGTTGGTTTAACTTCAGCCTTCACTGTTCTTGGAACCTCTTATATGGAGGTAGATGGTTGGTTTAACTTCAGCCTTCACTGTTCTTGTAACCTCTTATATGGAGGTAGATGGTTGGTTTAACTTCAGCCTTTACTGTTCTTGTAACCTCTTATATGGAGGTAGATGGTTGGTTTAACTTCAGCCTTTACTGTTCTTGTAACCTCTTATATGGAGGTAGATGGTTGGTTTAACTTCAGCCTTTACTGTTCTTGTAACCTCTTATATGGAGGTAGATGGTTGGTTTAACTTCAGACTTCACTGTTCTTGTAACCTCTTATATGGAGGTAGATGGTTGGTTTAACTTCAGCCTTTACTGTTCTTGTAACCTCTTATATGGAGGTAGATGGTTGGTTTAACTTCAGCCTTTACTGTTCTTGTAACCTCTTATATGGAGGTAGATGGTTGGTTTAACTTTAGCCTTCACTGTTCTTGTAACCTCTTATATGGAGGTAGATGGTTGGTTTAACTTCAGCCTTTACTGTTCTTGTAACCTCTTATATGGAGGTAGATGGTTGGTTTAACTTCAGCCTTTACTGTTCTTGTAACCTCTTATATGGAGGTAGATGGTTCAGCTTTCATTACTGGTTTGGTTTGGTTTTAAGGGACGTCTTCATTGCACACGGGGAACTCCATAAGTGCTCCGATCTCCTTCTTTACATCACATAAGCAGGATCTCAGCCCAGTACACGAAGTCAGTAGCATCAGCGAGGATCCCAATGTGTGTCTACGGGAATCACACATTCTGTAACTATTGTTGTGGTGGCTAGGTTTCCTAATTTTTAAATTTTGCCAGGGCAGCGGCGGCATGGCCTACTCTCTACCATTTCCAACTGCCGAGGGATTTTTAACGTGCGCAAGTTGCACACGGGATCTTCTATTTTTTTCGCCCTTATCCGAGAAGGCCAGGCATCCGATCTCACTACCAAGGAGATCAGAAAAGGGTAAGGGGGGGGGGGGGGGGGGGAAGAAAGAGTATGACATCGTTCAGAACCACTGGTTCACTAATGGTTTCTTAATAATATGATTGACGAGAAAGAATAAATGGAGATTATTATTTATACGGGGTGAAGACAGATATTAATGATTTTTTTATTTCACATTTGCTATGATAACAAACAAAATAATAAATGATATAGTCACTATCAATACACGTTAAAAATATCAGTACTTGAAAGGTCTAGGCCAGAGGTCCCCAAACTTTCTTGAGTCTCGATCCTTCCTTGGATTCCTGGATAATCAATATATCAATAAAATAAGAGAATGATTACAAAGGCACAATAAATTAACTTTATCTTTTTTTTTTATTGAACTGGTTAAATTCATTAATGGGAAGGATGTGGCTGATGCGGCTTTAATTAGGGCATTGATTTTTTGTTGGAGATTGGTGAGCTTTAGTAGTCACCACGCTCTTCCACAGGAGTACGACAGGGATGCCCCTTATCAACCACTCTATTTTTAACAGTCATAGACTGGGTGATGCGCCAGACAACAGAGGGCAGTCCAAGAGGAATAAGATGGACTACATTTTCAACATTGGAAGATCTGGAATATGCAGATGACATTGCACTGCTGGCCCATTCACATCAACACATCCAGGAAAAAACGGATAGACTTAATAAATTTAGCCAGCAGGTGGGCTTGAACATCAATTTAAAGAAGTCTGAGGTCATGACGCTCAATGTGAGCAACCCTGAGCCCATATCAGTAAGGAATCAGCAACTGGTACAGACAGATACCTTCACATACCTAGGAAGCATAGTAACACCAGACGGTGGGGCAGGCAAAGACATCAACATCAGAATGAATAAGGCAAGAACAGCCTTCTTTAGCCTAAATAACATCTGGAATTCCCCCCAATACAGCACAAGCACAAAATTAAGATTATACCAGAGTTGCGTGCTTTCTGTGCTTCTCTATGGTGCGGAATGCTGGAGAGTCACAGAGAAGGAAATGTCAAAATTGTCCTCTTTTCACACAACATGCCTAAGAAAAATTCATCGAATCTTTTGGCCGAATACCATCACCAACCAAGATCTGCTTACTCGTAGCAAGCAAGAGGACATGCATACCATCATAGCTGGCAGACGCTGGAGCTGGGTTGGTCATGTCCTCAGAAGAGACCCCGATGCCATCACAAGAACAGCTATGCTTTGGACCCCTGAAGGAAAGCGAAAGAGAGGCCGACCAAAAACTACTTGGCGGAGGACTGTGGAGACTGAGATGCAAAGAATGAACCAGAGTTGGGGCACTGTACGAAGGATGGCCACCGACCGTGCAAAGTGGAATCAATTTGTTGTTGCCCTACAAGACGCCACTAGGCGTGATGGCCACTGACTGCTTTGACGGTCGGTGGTTAAGGATCGAAGAAGAAAGAAGACGCTCTTCCAGGTTCAGTTTGTTCCTTTATTTTGAAAAAACTGCATTTGCGCGGCAAAAACCAGCTTCAATCATGTACCAACATGGAAATATCAGTAGAAACGGCTGAGCTGCAGACACGTTTAATCGACCCCCAATCGACCCTCTGGGGTTCATCGACCCCTGGATTTTGGTATCGACCCTTAGAGGTCGATAATGACCACTTTGGGTTTCCCTGGTCTAGGCAGACAATGGCCAAATTTACTCTTTATTGGACTGAAATATTGACTGATTAAATTTATTGCAATGTTTATCCAGGTAATGATATTTATTTGCTATTTCAGTCCTAATTTGTCGTCTCACTGTTGTAACGGAATAGAGAACAAAGGCCCCGTGTAGTTCCGTTAGGTCTACGAATAGACACAGAATTAATAAGACTACTGATACCTCATGCATGTCATTAGAGGCGACCAACATTCTTCTTCTTTGGACCTTGATCTCTGACTGACAAAACAATCAGTGACCATCACGCCTGGTGGCATCTTGTAGGGCAGCAACAAACTGTCTCCACTCTGCTCAGTCGGCTGCCATCCTCCGTGTGATGCCTCAGCTTTGTTTCATGCTTAACATCTCTGCCTCCACATTTCTCCGCCAGGTGGTTTTTGGCTGGTCTTTCTTTCGCTTTTCTTATGGAGTCCATATCATCGCAGTTCTGGTGATCGTGTCTGGATTTCTTCTGAGGTTGTGGCCAACTCAATTCCAGCATCTACCCGCTATGATGGGGCGCATGTCTTCTTGGTGGCTCCGAGTTAGCAGTTCTTGGTTGGTGATGGTGTTTGGCCAGAAAATTCGAAGAGTTTTCTTTAAGCAGGCTGTGTAGAAAGAGGAAGTATGGACATTTCCTTTTCTGTTATTGTCCAGCATTCTGCACTGTTCAGACGTACAACATGGAGCCGTGCAATGGAATGACAAACTCATCAAGTAAAATAACTTTCTTCAGAAACCGCAGCTGCGATCGTACAATACAACGCGACTAATATGGGTTGGGCATTATTGGGTTGGCCACCTCATCATGTAAAACAAATTCCTACAGAAACCACTGCTGTAAGAGCATGTGAATGTTTTGTGCAAGCTTCCAGCACAGGGTCAGCAGCAGTGGTGTCTCAATGCTCCATAGGGAGCGAATAGGAACATGATTTTGATGATGAACCACTTAACCATTGATAGTAAACTAACATTTAAAGTAGTATTTCTGTTTCACTTTTCTAGCAGTACTATATCTTTATGTACTACGGTTATGTGCAGCGATTCTCAAACTTACCTATTTGGGGAGATTTAAAAAAAAAACACACACACACATATAAGTGCAATAACATTCTGTATTATCGTTCGGAATGTCAGGATGACGACGAGTCAATGTTATCTATTTATATAAACCTCGGGCACACGGCCTCTTAACATGTATGGTGCGCCTCACGCGGTGAAATGCACAGGAAATACTGGGGAGGTGTGAAGTACCTTCCACAAAATGCATCACAATTTCTATCTCACTGGACGAAATTATACAGTTTAGAATCGAATTACATACGCTTAAGGTCCCTTGCCGTTTTGATTTCAACATGTGGCTTTAATAAGCAATAATATGTGTAAACGAAATAAACCATAACATTGACACAACACTAAAATTATTTATTGATAATTATAAAGTTATATATCATTCAATCGTGTTCATTAGCGTTTTTTTTTTTTTTTGAAAATGTACAGAAACTCTTTGACATAAATCTTGGTCAGTCCTTTGAAGCTCCTCTGGAACTGATGATTTGAGATCCTCTAAGGTTTTTGCTTTCGGACTGTACATTTTGTCCGCTAAATATTCCGATAAAAATAATCTACTGGAGTTAACTCTGGAGACCTCGATTGGACCACGTCTTTCAATCCACCTGTGAGGGAATTTTTTAATCAGTAACATTTCTGACAAGAAGGAAATAATGGAATCACAAGTAGAATGCAATGTTGGACAACTGAAGGTAACAGGGCTGTGGAGTCGAAGTCGGGGAGTCGGTCATTTTTTCGTGGCGTCGGAGGCGTAGTCAGTAAAACATATCCGGACTGCAACTCCGAATTTTATGCCATATGACTAGTTAAAAAACTGTAGCCAGAGTCGGGAAACGGAGTCGGACTTCTAAAATTTCAGAAGTCGGAAATTTTGCTATGGCCGACTCCACAACCCTGGAAATTAGACATAGTTTACTTTAAATGTTAGGGTGTTCTGCCTGCAAAAATAAATAAAAAATACAAATGATGGCTATAATCCACTACGCTTTTCTTCATACATAAAATTTTAATGGCTAAGGGAGTTAAAAAGCTGACCTTGTAGTTTTCTTTGTATTTACATAAAATACAAATAATTAAATTAATTTCTTTTTATATTTTTAATTGGGTAAGTGAAGGATGGCTAGCAATAAAATCCTTCCAGTAACATCTTAATTATGACTTATTCGGTTCATTGATTAATTTGGGGTGTGTGAAGATTTAAGTTCTCTCGCTAGGTGAGAGGACGAAAAGGTCAAAAATCCCTGCTCTTGCAAAACAGCCTTGATATCTTTTTCCACTTCTGCTATTAGCTTATTATAATTGTCACGTGCCATAGAGTCACGTGTCTCAATGTCCCTTGTAAACACATTATTATTCTATTAAGCAGTGTGATTAAGTTAATGCTTTCAGGGCCATCATTTTGATATTACTGCTGTTTGTGATAAAATGAAACGGGAAGTTCGATGGGTTCTGTTTTGCACTCTTTATGAAATGAAAAGCTTTATTTGCCTTCAAAGACATTAATAACTTAGCTTAATTTTTCTCGTGTCGCTATTAATGGATTACAGCTTGAACAAAACCTTGAACTGAGCATTCAACTTTCTAATTACTTAACATGTCTTCTTTGTAATTTACACGACTGCTGTTATGAATGTTGAAAGATATAAGAAAATAATTGATCTTAAATTCAGTGGTGCGTATGAAGTTTTGATTTTTTTCACGTTATGAATTTGAAGTCTGCATTTTTTCACGGAGACAAAGAAAGAACAGGTCTACCGCACCCACAAGTAAGTCGTACCAGGTGACTAATAAGAGGTTGTGACAGGGGCTGGCAACATCATCATGTAAAAGAAATTACCACAGAGGCCACAACTGCAAAAGTATGTGACTGCTTGATGGAGGGGACCAGCAGAAGTGGTGGATACATGCTCCGCAAGGAACAAAAATGATGATGATTTCATTATCCACAGAGGCCTAGCAGTTTATAAGGAATTTTCTTATAAGAGAGAGAGAGAGAGAGAGAGACATAGAGAGAGAGAGAGAAAGAGAGAGTAAGAGAGACAGAGAGAAAGAGTGAATGAGAAAGAGAGAAAGAGAGAGTGGGATAAAGAGTGTGAGAGAATGAGAAAGAGAGAGTGAGAGAGAAAGAGTGAATGAGAAAGAGAGAGAGAAAGAGAGAATTAGAAAGAGAGAGAAAGAGAGAGTGAGAGAGAAAGAGTGAATGAGAAAGAGAGAGTGAGAGAGAAAGAGTGAATGAGAAAGAGAGAGAGAGAGAAAGAGTGAATGAGAAAGAGAGAAAGAGAGAGTGAGAGAGAAAGAGAGAGTGAGAGAGAAAGAGTGAATGAGAAAGAGAGAAAGAGAGAGTGAGTGAGAGAGAGAGAAAGAGTGAATGAGAAAGAGAGAGAAAGAGATAAGGAGAAAGAGAGAGAGAGAACGAGAGAGAGAAAGAGAGAGAATGAGAAAGTGAAAGAGAGCGAGACGGGGTGAAAGAGAGAAGGAGAAAGAGAAATTACCAGGTTCAAATCTCGGTAACGCTTTAAACTTGTTTGTATTTTTGAATTACAGTAATTGTTCTCACAATGCAATTATTTTTCCTCTCCATCTTCGTTTCTGAGCATATTCTTCCTTTTTTATCATACAAATACGGAGTTAATTTTTTTGTTAATCTTGTGGTTTGTTTATCATTCTTTGTATTTCAACAATGTTAAATAACCAATCTTATCTCTCTGCCATGTAGTTGTATTCTCTTCTAGCTGTAAATGTCGTCTCTGGTAACTGTACGCCTCTCTTGTAACTATAAATGATATCTCTTCCAACTATAAATGAAGTCGCTTGTAACGATGCACGATGTTTCATGTAGTACCTATAAATGATATCTCTAGCAACTATAAATGAAGTCGCTTGTAACTATAAATGATATCCCTTGTAACTATAAATAATATCCCTTGTAACTATACATGAAATCTCTTGCACCTATAAATAATATCCCTTCCAACTATAAATGAAGTCGCTAGTAAGGTACACGACATCTCGTGTAGTACATATAAATGATATCTCTAGCAACTATAAGTGAAATCGCTTATAACTTTAAATGATATCTCATGTAATTATAAATGAATTGTACCTATAAATTATATCTCCTGTAACCGTAAATGAAGTCACATGTAACTATACATATCTTTTGCAATCACAAGGGAAGCCGCTTGCAGATATAAATGATATCTTTTGTAACTATACATGACTTCGCTTATACCTATATTGATATTTCTTGTAACCATAAATGAAGTCGCCTGTTACAATAAAGGATATACATTTTAACTATAAATGATATGTTTTTTTAACTATAAAGGAAGTAGTTTGTAACTATAAAGACGGTCTAGTCAACAAATTATTGTCATTTTCTTATCTTATAAATATCAGTAATGCTATTCATTCTCTTTCTCTCTCTCTCTCTCTCTCTCTCTCTCTCTCTCTCTCTCTCTCTCTCTCTCTCTCATTTATTCTTTCTTTATTCCATTTTGGAAGTTTTGAAATATTAATAGGACATATTGCCAGTTTTAATCTGCTTCTGTATTAATTATTTCCTGGCTGTCAGTTCTACGGTGTTTATCACGTGAAAATATCTGCTTTTTCAGGTATCACTTGTTGTTTTGTTGTTAATTCTTTCTGCTTCTGTTGTGTGGTTATTTTATCTCTTTCTGCTTCTGTTGTGTCGTTATTTTCTCTCTTTCTGTTTCTTTTCTGTGATTATTTTATCTCTTTCTGCTTCTGTTGTGCCGTTATTTTCTCTCTTTCTGCGTCTGCTGTGTATATCTGTCTGTTTTTTGTTGAGTGTTTATTTTATCTCTTTCTGCTTCTGTCATGTGGTTATTTTATCTCTTTCTGATTCTGTTGTATGGTTATTTTCTCGTTCTGCTTCCGTTGTGTGGTTATTTTATCTCTTTCTGCTTCCGTCGTGTTGTTATTTTATAAATGTCTGCTCCTGTAGAGTGGCTTTTTAAAATCGCGTTTTGCTTCTTTTGTGTGGTTATTTTATCCCTTTCTGCATCTGTTGTGTTGCTATTTTATCCCTTTCTGCATCTGTTGTGTTGCTATTTTATCCCTTTCTGCATCTGTTGTGTTGCTATTTTATCCCTTTCTGCATCTGTTGTGTTGCTATTTTATCCCTTTCTGCATCTGTTGTGTTGCTATTTTATCCCTTTCTGCATCTGTTGTGTTGCTATTTTATCCCTTTCTGCATCTGTTGTGTGGCTATTTTATCCCTTTCTGCATCTGTTGTGTGGCTATTTTATCCCTTTCTGCATCTGTTGTGTTGCTATTTTATCCCTTTCTGCATCTGTTGTATTGCTATTTTATCCCTTTCTGCATCTGTTGTGTTGCTATTTTATCCATTTCTGCATCTGTTGTGTTGCTATTTTATCCCTTTCTGCATCTGTTGTGTGGCTATTTTATCCCTTTCTGCATCTGTTGTGTTGCTATTTTATCCCTTTCTGCATCTGTTGTGTGGCTATTTTATCCCTTTCTGCATCTGTTGTGTTGCTATTTTATCCCTTTCTGCATCTGTTGTGTGGCTATTTTATCCCTTTCTGCATCTGTTGTGTTGCTATTTTATCCCTTTCTGCATCTGTTGTGTGGCTATTTGATCCCTTTCTGCATCTGTTGTGTTGCTATTTTATCCCTTTCTGCATCTGTTGTGTGGCTATTTTATCCCTTTCTGCATCTGTTGTGTTGCTATTTTATCCCTTTCTGCATCTGTTGTGTGGCTATTTTATCCCTTTCTGCATCTGTTGTGTTGCTATTTTATCCCTTTCTGCATCTGTTGTGTTGCTATTGTATCCTTTTCTGCATCTGTTGTGTGGCTTGATATTTTATCTTGTTCTGCTTCTGGTGTGTCGTTATTTTATTTCTTTCTGCTTCTGTGGTTATTTTATCAGTCTGTGCTTCTATTAAGTGGTTATTTTATCTATTTCTGTTTATGTTTTGTAATAATTTATTTCTGCTTCTATTTTGTTAAAATTTATTGCAGCTTCTGTTTTGTTAAAATTTATTTCTGCTTATGTTTTGTTATATTTATTTTTGCTTCTGTTTTGTTATGATTCATTTATGCTTCTATACGTTTTGTTATTATTTCTGATTTGTTATTATTTTCTGATTCTATTTTGTTATTATGTATTTCTACTTTCCTTTAGTTTGTTTGTTTCTGCTTCTGCTTTGTTGCTTTTCCTTTCTGCTGCTGTTTTGTTATTATTACTTTCGATTTTGTTTGTTATTTTTCATTTCTACTTCTATTTTGTTAATGTTACATTCTGACTATGTTCTGTTATTATTTCTTTCAGCTATTGTGTTGTTGTCACTTCTATAGATCAATCCCTCAATTCGTACTTTGAACCTGTCACTGGAAAGTTCCTCTTTCCCGTCAATTACTGAATGTACTCTTATGTTTTTACCTCTGGTTATAGATACTCTTATTTCCCATCAATCAGTAATGTCATTCGAATATTCTACCTCTCTCTCATTATCTATTTCGTCTAACAGTCAGTTCAGCCACTCTTATTTTCAGTTGATATCTTTGATTTTCTTCTATTCTTCATCATCGTTCACTTTCAGACGTTATCATAGAATATGTTCAAAGAAAGCTGCAATCGGGTTGAGGTTGTTGGTATGTCCGTAGAGTTTTTCCAGGAATGGTACGAGTGATACCATATGAGTCTTCCCTGTTCCTCATATGTTGGGCACCTTTGAAGTAGACGTTCAGCAGTCATTTTATCGTTGCCATAGTTACACTAATGTTCTTCTATTTAAATTTTCATTAGGTAGGTAGTCCCGTACATGATACTGCCGTTAGGGAGTGAAGTGTTAGAGACTTCATTATACCAGGTCCGGCTTATGAGGTGAGGTGGACAGTTCCTTTCCTGGCTGTCTGTGCAAGAATAGAGTCAGGTACCCATTTACAGCTGGGTAAACAGCAGCATAGCGCGACCTGAATTCGAATTAGTAACTTGGTGTCTTAGCCGCGAAAGGCAAGCGGCGTAACCACTTGGCTACACTAAATTTGCGTGGCTCTAATGTTATTTTTATTCATCAATAAATAACACAATTCTCTTATTTTGAACCCCTTCCTATAATGTTGTTATTCATCTGTTATTGATATCGTTATTATTGTTCTTTACGACTTTTCTTCCACCATCATGAATAACTAATGTCAGCCTAATTTTCAGCTTCTGATTTTTTTTATGTTCCATCAGAGTGTTCCCCTGTTCCATTAAACTGTTTCCCTCTTCCATTAAATTTTCCTCGCTTCCATCAGTTATTTTTTTTTTTCAATCTTTCGTACATTTTTTTCCTCTATCTATACAATTTTATTTTTTATTTGGAGAAGATGATGATGGCGATAAGGTTGAGGAAACCTGTTGATAACATTGTAAGGTAGTCACGTTCTGGAATCCCCTGGTTAGAGAAGTGGAGAGAGAGATAGAGAGAGAGAGAGGGGGGGAATAGAGAGAGACAGAGAGAGAGGCAGAGAGAGAGGGAAAAAACACATGAAAAGAACAGGATACTCAATGAAATGAATAAAGAAAGCACGAAAAGACAATGAGCGGATGGCACAGTACAAGAAGACTTAGCATGAATTTTTTAAAGGCCTATGCTCCTCGGGGAGCATAAATGTTATGATGATAATGATCACATTTTTTGTCCTTCCTCCATCAAATGTTCTTTTTAGTCAATTTGTTTCTCTTTTCCATCATTTTGTTTTTCTTGTGGGTTTCGTCAGGAGCTTCCTCACCAGATGACCTTCTGTCTTGGATGTCTAAGTTGAACTATTGTCTTTACTTGACCTGTCAATTTGTGTTGAAGTTTTCTGAAGTGGCAGAAAAGACATTTTATTCTCTCTTTTATCAGTTTTTTTTTTCTTTCTCTTCGGCTAGTCAGTCACCTAGCGCATATTTTCACCCTGTACATTAGATGCTGAGGGCTCGATTAGCAGAATGGGTAGAGCTCGGGCCTCTCGCTGCAGGGTTCGAAAGACGGTGGCGTCGCCTTCAGTCTAAGCTGTAAATGAGTGCCTGACTCTTCTCGTGAATTATGGAAGGAAAAGGAAGCTAGGAAGGGAACTGGTTACCCCACCTCTCGATGCTGGACCTAGTATAGTGCAGTCTCTAACACTTCACTCCCCTACAGCAGTATATGTTAATGGACCACCCAGAGGCGTCATTAGGGTTGGTGTCACCCGGTGCGGTAACTCATGGTGTCACCCTCATGGACCTCCTCCCGTACCAGACCATACAGAATTCTTAGTAATGTTTTTTGTACTAATGTTACTCGTAAATACATATGGAAATACTGTATACTCATAATGAAATAATACCGACAAAATAAACAGGAACAAATACACAAGCACTTCAGCACTTAGTAAACATCTTGACTAAATCATAACTTTCGTTTCCTGGCCTTCAAAGCTGCGAACGTGTGAATCACGTCATCTAAATCAATGCCTTTCGCCAACTCACTTTCAATTGATATTATCGCAAGATCGGAATGCCTGACTGCCCCATGCTAGATCGCAAATAGTTCTTTATAAGTTTCAGTTTTGAAAAGCTCCTCTCACTTGAAGCCACAGACACACAGATTGTCAGAAATAATGTTAGGCTTAGTAAAAGGGGTGGGAGAGATTCTAGGAAATTCCATTCAGCTATGAATGTCAAAACGTCTAATATTGCTCAATCGTTGGCTTCTTCCAGATCAATCTCTGCTGCTTTCAAGTGCCTTCTCAGCCTTGATATTTCTATTAAAAGAGCACTCTCGGATACCTCATCAAAGAAAGTGGTCAATTTTGGAATGGACACCTTTAACTTTTAACTCTTCTTCAATGGCACATATGAGACTCTTAGCTTGAACAGCCTCAAACATGGCTGCTACTTCCTTGATGGCTCTTGATCTGATCTGGAGTTCAGAATGAAAGCGATCAATGCACTCAAACATCGCCCTCTTATTTTCTTCTTGCAGAGTGAGTCCAGTATCGCTTGCTTGCTCCCCTGCCATCCTCTTCTTGAACCTGGCTCTCCTCTCTACTGCAATTCCATATTCGTCTGATTTTAAAAGCGCCTGTTCAATTGCAAGCTCCACGAGGTGACTGCGTTCCTCGTGCAGAAAAAGTCTTAGCGCCTCTAGCTTTGTCACCACTTTGTCGAGAGTTAAGCCCTCTGCAGGTACTGCTGTGTAAGATTAACTTCCTGAAGTACATCACACCAGAAGTACAGGTAGCTAGGCTTACGAAAAATGTTTTTGTGGTTATAACTAACTACAGGGATATTTTTTTTTTAAATAATAAATTTCTGCTGAAACACTGCACAACAATTTTATAGACAGTCATTTTGGTGTCACCCCCTCAGCTGATCACCCCTTCTAATGGTGTCACCCGGGTGCGGTCTGCACCCCCCGCACCCCCCTAGTGACGCCTCTGGGACCACCTTACATTAGATGTTGGTCTTTCCTAGCTGATAGTACAGATGTTCTTACTTTCTGCTTCTAACTTCTATCGTGCTGTTCAGTGACGTCAGTCTTGCGAATCTCCCAGATGTAACGAGAACTGATGGCGAAGATTCACTTAAGGAGATGAATTTATCAAGATCTCTCCTGGATGTGAGAGAAACTCTTTAGATAGGACATACATCGTAGCTGATAACGCGAAATTACAGACATAACCGGAGAGCAGAATGTCTTTCAGATTTTGAAGGTTATTGCAATCATTCATACACCTGTCCCTTTACTCCCTTTTAAAAAAAAATAATAAAGATGTACAGTATATGCGTTACAAAACATAAGTGTAGTCCTATGGCAGATACTGCCGAGGGGGGTAAAATATTTGAAGACTTCACTATACTAGATTCAGCTTTATGAGACGGGGTGACCAGTGCCCTTCCTCGCTGCCCTTGCCTTCACTAACTCAAGAGCAGTCAGGTGCCCAATTACATCTGGGTAAACTCGCAAACTGGAAATATATATATATATATATATATATATATATATATATATATATATATATATATATATATATATATAATAATAATAATAATACTAATAAATTCTTTAAGCGCCAAACACGGCGCATAAGGCAGAAACCAGTGCTCTCCAGGTTGTTCGTTGTGACGCCACTCCTCTTAGCTCTTGCACATTATTTAGGCCCAACGTTCTTCCTTCTCTTATATATTGTTCTTCTGAGTACCCTCATGAGCGCCTGTAGTGGTATATTTTGCATATACCGATATATATCGTCTATAGTGTATTTCTGACATTTATCAACTTTACGTTTCTGTCACTTCTTTTTTCTTTGTGTTCAGCTCCTTACAGAGCATAATATGTAATCAGCCTAATTTATATCAGATTCCCTTTCATGAGCATTCTAAAACATTCGTTAATTTCTCTACCTTGTCCGTTATATTTTTGCATCACACTCTCTTTTTCATGTACTTGGAAGCCTACTTCTAGTTACTCTGACCTGGGCGTTCAGGAACAATAAAGAGCACATCATCGCGAAATCCAGGTCCCCTGTAGGGAATTTTCTCATTTGTCGTATTCGTATACTTTTGGAGAATAGTTTTCTCAATACACCCAATGTCATAGCATATTCACAGTAAAGAGTAGTGGTGTGACATAATACTGTTTCACCCCCTGTTTCTAAGCAGCACGTACTTCCTCATTATATGTCTTATCGAGAGAGTATGTAATACTTTTTTTTGTTTGTGTTTTTTAAGCACATACTTCCCTCTGTATTTGTCTGTTTTTGTTCTTTAGTTCTACATAGTGAAATTGTTATATCAATTTATTTATTTACGTTAATACAGGTTTGATTGTGCAGAATGGAAAGAATAATTTACGTTAATACATGTTTGATTGTGCAGAATGGAAAGAATAATTTACGTTAATACAGGTTTGATTGTGCAGAATGGAAAGAATAATTTACGTTAATACATGTTTGATTGTGCAGAATGGAAAGAATAATTTACGTTAATACATGTTTGATTGTGCAGAATGGAAAGAATAATTTACGTTAATACATGTTTGATTGTGCAGAATGGAAAGAATAATTTACGTTAATACAGGTTTGATTGTGCAGAATGGAAAGAATAATTTACGTTAATACATGTTTGATTGTGCAGAATGGAAAGAATAATTTACGTTAATACAGGTTTGATTGTGCAGAATGGAAAGAATAATTTACGTTAATACATGTTTGATTGTGCAGAATGGAAAGAATAATTTACGTTAATACATGTTTGATTGTGCAGAATGGAAAGAATAATTTACGTTAATACAGGTTTGATTGTGCAGAATGGAAAGAATAATTTACGTTAATACATGTTTGATTGTGCAGAATGGAAAGAATAATTTACGTTAATACATGTTTGATTGTGCAGAATGGAAAGAATAATTTACGTTAATACAGGTTTGATTGTGCAGAATGGAAAGAATAATTTACGTTAATACATGTTTGATTGTGCAGAATGGAAAGAATAATTTACGTTAATACATGTTTGATTGTGCAGAATGGAAAGAATAATTTACGTTAATACATGTTTGATTGTGCAAAATGGAAAGAAAAAAATCGATGAAGCAAAAAATAAAAACACAACAACATCATAGTTTGCCTTTAGTAAAATATTAGCCTACATTACATAATGTAAATAAATAAATATTACACACATAAAGGTATGCTTCAGGCGCTCGTAAGAAATAAAGAAGTAGAAAACTAGACAACAGAAAACCAACAGAAGTGAGTGGCTTACCGGAGAAAATCAAACCCAGGACCTTCCGAACGGCACCCACGCCTTGCTACGGAAGTGAATCACACTATCCTCCGTGCCAACTAGGCACCATAAAAAAGTGCTTCAAAGACAGGGGTCACTAGCACGATTTGCAGTACGTAATATTCGAAACTAAACCCCTAAAACAAAAAACAAAAACAACAAAAGAAAAAAAAACAACAACAACAAATAAAATTACACGCGCAATCAGGCGCGAAAGTCGGACTGTGGAAAGTGGCTTAGATAGTTTTTATTATTATTTTTTTTTAAATTAATATTTTGGGGCCCTATGAGCATCCAATTAAAAGAGCAGTTGGAGTGCGTCTCACGCGGCAAAGTTACTGGGATTCAGGTTCGAAGCCTTGCAGCCGCAAGCTTTAGTTTACCTAGCTGTAAATGGGTACCTAACTCTGCTCTCGAGTTGAGCAAGGCCAAGGCAGCGAGCTGGTCATTCCACGCAAAGACTTACATTCCGTATTAGTAGTAAGAAAGTCTGTTTTCTGCTTCTCCACGTCTCCCCCTCCACTCCATGTTTTGTTGTTGTTGTATTTTATAAATTCTTAGGAATTCAATTTTTCAGGCAACGGAACCGATGAAAGGCAGCATTTCACACAAGATGTTTCGACTCAGAACGTCTAATCTAATGTACGACAAAAAACACACATTGTATACTGTGGTGGGTTTGATGTTATCGGTATTAGTTATGGTTATTATTTGTCTACAGAGTGAGGTCAAGCTATGTAGGTCCCTGATTATAATGATGGAACAATGATGTACTGTCAGAGTACCTAACGGCTACCACCCGGTGATCTCACTCTGCGAATATTTTACCTATTTATTTTATTTGACTAGTGTCTAGGGGAATGAATGTATGATGTGATGTTGATAACATACATACACAACTGTAACTTAAGATAAGAAACTCAAGTAAAACAATTGTTAACTTTTTTTGAAATTAATCTTTTGTACAATGTTATTCTCCTTCTCCTCAAATTCTTTTGGAACAGGAGTAAAATTCAAAACAATTAATAAAGGTAGTTTTATCTATCAATATGTATATACAGTTAATTAAATAGGCAGGACTTCTTGTCCATACTAAGAGTTTAATAAACAAATTCTTATAATGTATCCCTTTTCTGACGAACTGATGTCTTATACTCTATCACTAGTAGGAGAGACTGATGTCATCATCCTGTCACTCGAAATGTATTAATGAAATAAGTGTGGAGAATAATTTAGAATAATAAGCCATAAGCCCAGACAACAGGGCTTAACTTCTGGTCTTGTAGAAATTGGAAGTCGTCCTGATGATACTGCCCACTCTACTTCACAAGAGGGTCTCCTGGAGTAAATAAGTAACTCGCTGAAATTACTGCCCACTCTTCTACACAAGAGGGTCTCCTAGGAACATCTGATATCTGGTTGCGTCAAAACATACACCAGACAGAATGCCTAGTGTTCAGCATCTCCAGTTATATTTCACAGGAAATTAGGCGATTCAACCCTGCAACAATGAAGTAATGCCTTCCTAAATATATTTTATAAATATATCTCCACCTTTAACAATTTACACATCATTAAACATTTCTAGTGATCAGCAACCATTGCTAATCCATAGCTTCAGTCTCTAACTTTAAGTGACTGCATCACCCTCAGTAGGTATCTGCTCTTCAGTTAGGGATACCATCATCTTTTTGTTGCTTTCTGGCTATTAATTTATTTTCTTTTTTAGAATGACCTTATATGCTTTGTCCAAAAATTTTTGGAACGCTGTGATCTGCAAAATATTGCCAGTAGCTTTCTGGTCTTGCAAGTTAATTCAATGTTATATCAATTATCAAACACAATTTTTCTTTTAACTGCTTCCCCAATCTGCCTTAGGCATGCATTTGCTCCATAGGCTGTCATATGCTTCCAAAATGGCTAAGTCGTACCACCTAAGATTTTTGTTATGCTACATAATTTTAATAAATCATTTCTTACCGCAACATCAATGAAATAATACACAAGGAATAGATTGGCTAGCAATCTTAGGCACAAATTTAGATTGCCGTCGTGTCCAGACTGCAGAAACTTTTATTTCAATACTGCACTTCTGGTGTCAACCTTTCACTTGGTATTATATTTGATCAAATGGCGCTCTAAGCTTGGACCCTATCACTATTATTAATCTACTTGGCCAATGGAAACTGTTCATCCGAAATTGACCCTCTTTTTTGAAAAACCCCACCTTGTGTTATCAATACGTTTGCTTGTCTGATCCTACTATTACCATGTAGAAAAAAAAATGTTCGCGTGGCTAACAGATCTGCAGTTTCTTTTTCCCTCCCTCTTTTCTAACTATGGGTGTTCCCAATCAAATCGAGCATTCTATCTAAGTTTTATTTTCTTCTTTATCATCGTTTCCATTTTTGTACTTTTTCCTTTTTATTATCATGGGCTTTTTTCACTGTGCTAACATATCAGGGAAAGCAAGGTTCTAAGTCCCGATAAGTTATTATATGCTATTATATTAAACAACAATACTCTATTGTCAAAATATTTCTTTTATTTACTCTCTTTCGTTTTTATGAAGAAATACATATTCTTAGTTTCACTTTTGCCTTTTGCACAATGCAGTTGAGTTCAAATTTCCAAGTAGACGCTATTTTTTTTTCTTTTTACAATACACCACCGTTTCCCCTTCTCTCTAAGCACGCGACAGTTGTCTGTCAAACTTCCGTCTGAAGAAAAAAAGTGAGAGAGGGCGGGCGGGTTAAGATTTTTCTATACTCAGTTGCTGGGTACCTTGGATACAATACAAGTGGCGTAGTTATTTATAGATTTTGGACAGTAGCTTTTTTTTTCTTTTTATTTTTCCCTCCTATACTCCTATACTCTTCTGACACTAGTGATGCCTTGGCCGCTTTACAATTCATTCTAACGTTACTTTTAAAATTTACGGCGGAGCTATCAAAAGCTTGTACCTTAGACAAATCGTCCATACTTTCAAATGCAGCGCGGATCGCTGACAAAAAGTGGTGGCGTTGCCCTATTCATATATTGTCTAATTTAAAAATAACCATAGTAGCAGAATCAATAGAATAATATTTTATACATAATTTGAGGAGGGGGGTTCAAACTGACTTTATCACAGATACCTAGCTTATTTAAATAAATAAACAAACAACACACAAAGGTATGTTAGCAGGCACTCAGTGAGAAATAAAGAAGCAGAAGACTAGACAACAGAAAAACAACAGAAGTGATAAGTTCACCGGGAATCGAACCAGGATCTTCCGAACGGCACCCCCCGCCTAGCCACGGGAGCGAATCGCTACTATCCGCCCTGCCAGCTGGGCACTACAAAAATAGTGCTTCGCCGACAGAGCGCACGACCCCCCACGTAACCCTAATATATGTACCTAAGTGCGACCCAGACTAATTATAGACGCAATCATACTGCAGTTTTCCTATTAGACAGTAAAGGCCAGATTACACCGGACAAAGACCTTAATAATGTTTCTAGTAAATGATAGAAGAATGAGAATAGTAGTAAAGGGCAGAGGTGAACTCTTCAGTGTCCATTCAGCAGATGACGTGGTTACGTCCATTCAGCCCACACTGAAAACGGGAAGGAAGTGGAGAGTGGAAGAAGCTGTTCATGCTGCCCAAGAGTTGCTCAAACTGAGGGAGGTAATCGGATACACACAAACGAATAGACGAGGATTTGGTCATGGAGACAAGGCATCAAGCAGGGAGCGCAGAGACATGGTAGTTCAGGAGATACGAGGAGCTGAGAATGATAAGAGGTTGCAAAAAGCATTATTTATTTAAGAGTTCACCCATCCGTAACTTCAACCTACCCGTCTATTCTTTGTTATTCGTCTTCCACTACACATTACTGGACACAAGTATTTCGGCCTTTATTTGGTTTATACTTGCTGGAAAGTTATATTAGTGATTGCGTCTTTAAAAAAATAGTCTGGGTCGTCCACGGGTCCTATACCATAGTTGTGTGAGTGTCACGAGAATAACCTCAGCCAATAATGCACTTTTTTTGGGGTGCAAAATTGGCTCAGCGTCCATTCACGATGTACTGTCACAGCAAGGCGATGGCGTCGTCTGGTTGGTCCTAGGTTCGATTCCCAGTAAGCCTATCACTTATATTTTCTTTTCTGTTGTCTAGTGCCACCCTTTATGTCCAACGAGTACCTGTTAATTACCTTTATTTATTTGTTTACTTATGTAAAGGGCAGAGGGTAGGTTTGGTATTGTATAAATGTCTAGTATATTGTCTAGCTTATTTAACATTTATTTTGGAAACTTTTCTTATACTTTCTTTTTTTTTAAGGAATCCGCTATATCACGGTTACATCGAAGTAAGAGATAAACGAACGCATTGCGTTTTTTATAGCTCGCCGCGCATTTTATCAGGTTACATTTGTGGAGAATTCGTTCTTATAGCTATACTTCTGTGCGTGAGCGATAAGTGAAGGGCTGGATAAAATAACTAGTGTCAAATAAACGATTCACTAACACTGATACGGTCCTAGGGAAATATTTGCTTCACATTATTCGAATGTTCTTTCTAGTGAAAGATTTTCGCGGTATCTGGAATCTATTTCTTGTGTCACAGTGTAAGGTTATTTTTATATATTTTATTTTTGTTGTTGAGCGTAATCCCCTCACAGTGCCTGCATGTTCACCTTATCTATGATTTCTTTCTTGCAGAATATCTGTACAATACATTGTCTTGTTGTTTTTAAAATTCAATTTTCTTAGCGGGCTGCTTTCGTAATGTATGGATTCTCTTTCTAAGAGTGTCTTCACAGTATCTGGTTTTCTTTCTGAGTGTCTTCAAAATATCTGGTTTTCTATCTATCTGAGTAACTTCACAATCAATGTCTGTTTTTCTTTCTAAGGGAGTATATCCACAATATCTGGTTTTCTCTCTAAGGGAGTGTCTCCACAATATCTGGTTTTCTTTCTAGGGAGTTTCTTTACAATGTCTGGTTTTCTATCCAAAGGAGTGTTTTCAGAATACATGCGTTTCTTCTTTCAGAATACCATGTTTTTTTTTCTTAAGGGAGCGTTCAGAATACCTGGTTTTCTTCCCTAAGGTAGTCTTCAGAAAACCTGGTTTGGTTTGGTTTGGTTTTAAGGACTATCTTCATTACATACGGACAACTCCATCAGTGCTCCGATCTCCTCCCTTAGATCACATAAGGAGGATCTCAGCACAGTGCATGAACTCCGTAGCACCGGCGAGAATCCCAATGTGTATATATAGGAATCACACATTCTATAAATATTTGTGTTTTGGTGGGTAGGTTTCTAATTTTTTTAAATTTTGCCAGGGCAGCGGCCTTACAGCCTACTCTTTACGATTTCCAACTGCCGTGGGATTTTTAACGTGCGCAACTTGCACACGGGACCTCCTATTTTTTCGCCCTTATCCGAGAAGGCCAGATATCCGATCTCACTACCATACCCACTAGATCAGGGGGGAGTATGACATCATTAGGACCAATGGTTCTCAAAAAAAAAATTCTATAAATTATACTCCCTCAACTGAGAATCGAACCCGGTACCTCTAGAGCTCGAGGCGGACGCCGTACCGCCACTCCGACCCTTTCAGAATACCTGGGTTTTTTTTCTAATGGAGAGTCTTCAGAATACCTGGGTTATTTTTCTAGGGGCGAGTCTTCAGAATACCTCGGTTTTTTTCTAAGGAGAGTCTTCAGTATCCCTGGTTTTATTTTCTAAGAGAGAGTCTTCAGAATACTTGGGGTTTTTTCTAAGGGAGAGTCTTCAGAATACCTGGGTTTTTGTTTCCTTAAAGGAGAGTCTTCAGAATACCAAGGTTAGTTTTCTAATGGGGAGTCTTCAGAATGCCTGGTTTTTTTCTAAGGGAGAATCTTCAGAATACCATGGTTAGTTTTCTAATGAGTCTTCAGAATACCTGGGTTTTTTCCCTAAGGGAGAGTCTTTAGAATAACTGAGTTACTTTTTTAAGGGAGAGTCTTCAGAATACCTGGGTTTTTTTCTAAGGGAGAGTCCTCAGAATACCTGGGTTTTTTTTCTAAGGGTGAGTCTTCAGAAAACCTGAGTTCTTTCTTACGGAGTCTTCAGAATACCTGGGTTTTTTCTAAGGGAGAGTCTTCAGAATGTCTGTTTTTTTCCCATAAGAAAGTTTCTTCAGCCCATGTTATATATTGCCGTAGGGGAGAGAAGATTTATAGATTTTACCTTTCTAGGTCTCAGCTTTGTGAGATGGGGGAGAACCGGTTCCCTTCCTCGCTGCCTTTGCCTTCCTCTTATTCGCGATCAGGGTGCAGTATCTATCAGCTTGGTAGACTGGAGCGAGACGCTACTTGGTTCTGAACTCGGTAACTATGCTTCCAGAAGTAAGCGTTATAAGCGAGTATCTTCACTACATCTACGTTTCTTTCTAAGGGAGTGTCTTCACAATATCTGAACTGTCTTTCTAGTGGATTGCCTTCAAATTATCTGGGTTTTTTTCCCTAATGGAACGTTTTTAAAAAAAATCTGGGTTTTCTTCCTCAAGGTATGAGGTCACAAAATGTGGGTTTTAAATCCATCATGAGTAATCCAATACCATAATTCCAGCCATAAGTACGTCGGTCGGTCACATCATGCCGTCATTTGCGCACTTTTCTATTTTCGATAGAGTACATTAACTTTCAACCACAGCTATGGTTGAAAGTTAGACAATAATTGTATTGTTTCCCTTATATGTACTCTCCCGAAAATATAAAAGTGCGCACATGACGGTGTGCATGAACAGTTTGATTATCGAAAGAAGCCAACAACACAATTGATAAATAGTACATGAACTGGAGACAGGAAGGTGCGGAGATGCAGATTAAATCAACAGACAATCAAGATACTCTTCTGTCCAGTTTCATTCGGGAAACATATTTAACTCATCATTTTCTGAAAAATAACCTTAAAATGTAAGTTTTTGATTGTTTTTTCCAGACAAAATTTTAATTTAAAGTATTGCAGACTTATTATTATGGGTCAAAATGATAAAATGGCTGCAATTAAAAACCTGTCAATTTTGACGGGTTGTTGCTAGTTTCACAATAAGTGTAAAGAATATGAGTTCAATGACATTAGTGGCCGTTCATTACGAAATGCTTCTATAAATGGAACATTACAGAAATACAAATTATCTTAAGTGGGTTATTAGCAGAGTCTATGCTCACATTGTGTATTATTCACAAGCTCATTTAAAATGGTTGCCACAGTGAATTATTAACGAGATTATTTGTGTCCTACTGAGCTGTGGCTCCCGATTTGGAAGTACAGTACAACGTCTATAATTCGAACTAAATGGGATCGGGGATATTTCGGATTTCCGATTTATTCAGATTTTTGAACTTTTAAAAAATACGGTTCTGGAGACTAAAAACCAAAAAATATTTTGGTAATAAAATAACGAGTTGATCTTACGAGATTTAAATCAGTTGGATCCTTCAAAGAAAATTGCACGGCTCTATACAAGAAAGCAAATAAAACTGCAAATGACATAAAAATCAAAATCAACATTACGGAAGGCAAAAAATGAGTTAATACGCAGTAAACGGGAAAAAAAAATCACAAAATTATTTTCTTGCTCGGTCGGATTACAAGGTATAATCGTTTCGAATTTATTGATGTTCGGATTTTGCAGAATCTATTGTAGAAAGAATGTATGTATTTTTATACTTTTTTTTAAAACGTAGCAAAGACAATAATAAGAAAGACCAAGATTAAAATCGGGAATAGGCTGGACCTGAAGGCGCCGCCCGGTGCTCAGAGTGCAGCTAGGATGACCGAGTGTCGTGTCCTGCTCTGATTTGAACTGCTCCATTTTCATTATGAGCCCAAAAGGAGAGAAGCTTCGATAACGGTGGCGTTGTTCCTAGGCGGGACAGCACTTGTCTCGAGAATAACTGAGTTATCGCTAGTTTGCGTGGAACATCCCGTTGCCGGTTCCCTCGAGTGAGTCTGTAAGACAGGTCTGTGTAGCGAGTATGCTCTCGTTATATGTGAGAATAATATATTTGGGCGTCTGATTGAATAAACACGCGTTACGTCGATACTTTTATATGATATCCAAAAGTACGAGACGTTGCTTTAATGAACTTCTACTGTCGACGGAAACGATTAGACCAGGGTTTCTTAACCTGTGGTCTATGGACCCCTTGGGAGGGGGTGGCTCGTGAAAGGATTCTGGGGGTTCTGTGTACACAACCTAACATTTTGAATGTTATTTTCACCAGAATTTGTACAACCGATTTTTGCATTTAAAGAAATATATTTTTTTGTACATATTATTTTTGTAGTTCCGTTTGACTGTATGTAAGCTTAATTATTTTTCTTTGTAATAAAGTGCATTTTTTGTCTGTACCAATTTTAATTATGCGATATGCGTCTATTAACATATTTGTTCTAAGAAGGGGTCTGTAGCCTGCACCGGATAATCAAAGAAGGCCACGACGCAAGAAAGGTTAAGAATTCCAGGATTAGATCCATATTAAACTCTTTTTGGACACATCACACAAAAGACAACGTTTGGACTTTCGGTTCAGATCAGGCCTGGGCACACTTTGACATGAAAAGATCAAGTGTTATCGACTCGAGTCAATGTAAATTATGTAATCCTATTCATAGCATTACAAGGCAGTCCTTGTTCTTGAACCGCCAGGGTAACAGAGGTCGAGTGAGATGGAAAAAGACACACGTAGACGATAACTGGAGACATACACGACAGGGATAAAGAAGAAATGAAACGACCTTGAACTGATGGGACAGTACAAGAAGCTTGCCATGACTTTATTGAAGGCTATAGTTCATTAGAGCGTCCGATTGACAGGGTGGTTAGAGCACTGGTCTCTCGCGGCAATGGTGCCGGGTTCAATTCACGGTTTTCAGTCTACCCAGATGTAAATGGGTACCTGACTTTGCACCTGAGCTAGGGAAAGAAAAGGCAGCGAGGAATGGAACTGGTCACTCCGCCATTAGTTTTCACTAATGATTATAATTACTTTATGGTTTCAAATATGTGTCTCAAATACATTTTCAGTATGATATTTTTGTGACGTCGTTTGAAAGATAATGTATGTTAATAAATATTACAAACACATAAAGGTATGCTTTCATGCAGTCGTGAATAATAAAGAAGTAGAAAACTAGACAACAGAAAAACAACAGACGTGAGTTGTCTATGGCTCTTTCCTTCTTTCTGTGTCTTTCAACACTATGGGCGAACTGACAGTAAGCGGGACCTCGGGGCAAAAAGATGTTACTGGTCTCTGATTATCTATTCCAAATGGAGAGTTTAAGGAAGAGTGAACCCCTCTACTGCTGCGGACCTCTAGGCAGTGCCCGAAATTCCTAATGCTCAGTCCACCCCGGCTAAACACTTTTTTTCATAATGTTTATGAGAAGATGTGGCTATATGATCCTTTATATTTTTGGTGAAACTGGCAGACGCGTGGCAGATAGATTCCGCGAGCACTTAAATGACATTTATCACAGAGAACCGAAACCTGTGGCCCTTCATTTCAATAGTCCAGACCATTCTGTTTCCTGTGACATCCAGGTAACCGGTTTACGCTCCTGCTTTTTTGACGACCGTAGTCGAATTTCTCAAGAGAATCGTCTCATTTTCGAAATGGGTTGCCTTTCTCCTAATGGTCTAAATGTCCAACATAATTTTGCTCGACTCTGTTATTCATTGGCTTTCCTCTATTTCAGACATCTTTATTTCACCGTCGCTTTTTTTCACGATCTTTCTTTCATAAACTGTTGTGTTTCTACTTGCCTATTTTTATGACGTCACTTTTATTCATCGCTGTTGGACGCCATTGGGACTATTTTTCATTACTTGCCCGATTCTTTCAGCGGAGAGTTTTATAGCAGGACTTCTTGTTTTCGTTGATTGTTGAATTTCTTGTATTGATTAATTCTTTTCGGTTTTGTTTCCTTGCTTTATTATTGCTCTTCATCTGTGTTAATATATATTACGTGTTTGCAGTGTCTATATATATTTTTTTAACGCGTATATATTTCTTGTCCTTGTTTCCTGTTTGTAACTGTGGCTGACAAAGGCTGAAACCTGAAACGTCCCGTGTTTTATGTGTATCGTTAATTTGTAAAACTGGTTCAAATCCGTTTTCTTTGTTTAAATATATATATATATATATATATATATATATATTGTCATGAAATATTCTAATCCACATATATAAATTATTAGGTAAATATAAAGCCTAACAAATAAAATTAATAAAGAGAAGAGCAATGGGAAAATGACAGTGCTGTCACAAAGAATGTACTCGAAATCCCCCTTGTTTTCTGCTTCGTCTGCAAAGTGTAACGCTTTCACGTTGATATAAAAGCTTACTGTATTATTACCCGCCTTCTTCAATGAAACGTGTGCTGCATTTCTAAGAAAAACATTGAGACGTACTGCGTAATGACCTAAATTAATCCTAACATTAATTATATTACGTTACCAAAACGAACGAACAGATGGACAAAAGGATAGCGAGAGGGGAGGGCTGAAAATCAGGAACGCATGCAACACGCGACGCGCGATATACAAATGCTGGCATCACGCGTGTAAGTCTACAAGCACTAACTTTTTCAGACGGACAGTGATAAAATACACTACCCTTTCCCAGAGTTAGGTTTATAAATCATAACAGACTCTTATTAGAAAAGATAACAATAGATGGGTTTACGTTTGAACACATAACAGTACCCAGACAGCACATCTTCCAAACAGGAGGTAGAAGAAATTGCATATTTTGAACGCAGCCACGTAGCTCCTTTAAATTAGTATTTTTGGGTTCCTTAGGGCTTGCTGACAAATAATATGTAAAACGTTACGCAAATAGTCCAGGAATTAATAAATTATACCCAAAATAAAATATTGGGGGTGCCTGACAACATAAAATCATTTCTGCTCATAAGATTTTTTTTTAACGTGTTTGAAAAAAATTTACGTTACAGAAATAGCCTACCATGTAAACTCCAAATTGATTGGAGCGCAACAAATGAAAGCCTAACCACGATTGGTCGGGCTATAAATACTATCTTGGTTGTTAGGGGAGACGGGAAAAGATAACATTTTTTCAAACACTTGTCGAAACGTGGCTCATTGGCCAGTCTCGCTGATATACACACTTGGGAGCGTTAGTTCGAGACCACTTGTTTAAAGAAGCTTGATAAAGCATCAGTGCGTTGAAGCCAGCTCATATTTGTGTAAAATAAAAGCCTGGAACATAAGCAGATAGGAATTTGTGCCAGTTTGTGCCAGAATTCATTGCTAATCAACGTATCTGTGTTATTCGTATGAATTGTGGTAAGCTTGAACCATTTAATATCTTTTAATGAAAATTGAATGTGAATTGTTGATTTATGCCTGTATATATATATGTGTAGTTCAGTGGCAAACGTGAGGTAAAGCCTAAAATGCTCCAGCCTGAACAGAGGGTGTCGGAGAGAAGTAAAACGGCATGGAATGGCCAAACAGTACACTGACACCTGGATGATTGACTAGAAAGAAATAATGCTGGAAGTGCAGAGGCGTAGTAACCATTAAGAAGGGTAATACTGGAATAAAGTATTTCAGATGAAGCTGACTGTTGGCCTAACGCTCTGAACGCAATGTTTGTGATGTATTGTGATCAGTGTAAAAAGAAAATATAAATTAGTTATGAAGTAGAAGGTACATCCTTCTTGATTTCAGGGACAGTGGTCTTGATGGTACTGAGCAGCATCTGGTCAGAGATTTGCTGAATCCAGTGTCGGACAGCATACTCCTTGGTCCTTTTAGCTATCAGTGAGGTGTTTCCAGAGCCCAGAGGAGAATTCGAGCAGAGGAGTCCTCTCCTGCCGCCATCACTCAAGATAAGCAGAGTTGGCCAGCTGAGCTCAACATTATGCCCCTCATCTTGAAATAACTTTATAAAAATACTATTCAGAGGGGAATTTACTTATCTTAAAATCAGGAACTGTGAACATCTCCAATACTAGTCCCTAAAGACAAACTATTGAAGTCATGATGACAAATACCAACAGAGCTTGAACAAAACAAAACCAGTATTACCTCATTTTACTACTACAAAACTGACACACATAGAACATTTGTAATAATATATGTCACTACAATATTCATATTAAATACATTCTGTACATAACTTGTAATTTAAATTGATTGTGATTCCTGGTTCCCTTGTAGTTGAATCAGGACACATATTCATTCATGCCAGTAATGAATACATATTGTTATTCGAAAGTTTATCAGTGACTCTTTTAAGATATCTTTGTAGAGTGTTATATGTATGTGAGTGTCACAGTGTTGTCAAGAGTAGTGGATTAAATTAAATTGTTTATCTGTCGGTTGTTGTGACTTACACTTCACCATACTCATACCCTAGACACATAACGTAGCATCACACTATTCCAGAATAATTCTGACTGAGATATATAGATATGTGGTAGCAAGTAAGGTTATCTATAATACACTACTCTTAATAGATATAGATACCTTCACAGCTGATCTCAGTCAGTACACTAAGTTCCCTATAAGTATTTATAACGTTCCACTTCACCACATATATTGGGGTCTCGCTCTTGGGATTTTGAATCTTTAACTATTAAAAATATTGGGGGTAATTCACTTCAGGGAATATAAGAATTAAAAGGTATCCTTGGGTGGAATTAAATAAGGTTGAGCTCACGGTGCCTGTGTTGTCCATTAGAGATTGAATTGTTGGTTAGACATTGTATAAATTTACATAATAGACAATGGCGGACCTGGCCAAATTTCGATCTGCTGCGGTTCAGACTGCAAAAGAGTTAGGATTAGATGGGCAAGTTATGGTTGCCTATGTTACTACGGAATGTGACAAATTTATTGAACGCGAAGAAAGAAGGTTTGAAGCCGAAAGAAAGTTAGAGGCTGACAGGGAAATTAAGAGGTTGCAGATTGAGGCTGAGGCTAAGAAATTGGAGGCAGAAAGAGAAGACAAAAGATTAGCTGCAGAAAGAGAAGCCGAGGAAAGAAGACAGGCTGCAGAAAGGGAAGACAAGAAATTAGCTGCAGAAAGGGAAGCAGAAGATAAAAGATTACAAAGGGAACATGAGTTACGACTAAGGGAGTTTGAGTTTCAAGGCCATGCTCCTGAAAATGGTGCCAGTCCCTTTGCCTCTGATGCTACGGTTACTCAAGGAGCCTCAATCTCAGCTATGAACTTTCATTTAGATCATTTTGTTGAGAAAGACGATGATATTGAGAGCTATATAAATAGGTACGAACTATTAGCTACCACGTATGGGTTAGAGAGAGAGAAAGGTGGAGCTTAAAGTTATCTCAGGGACTTCGTGGGGCAGCTTATGAAGTTTTTTGCAAAAATGAGCAGAGGTGATCAGGAAAATTATGACATGCTAAAGCAGGCTCTTTTGTTAAGGTATGAAAAGAATGCAGAGTTTTACAGGAAAAAATTTAGGAATGCTAAACTACTGTCAGGTGAAACCTATCACCAGTTCTCTGCACGAATCGAGACATACTTGGAGAAATGGACTTCTCTGGGGAAAACCCAAGATCTTAAGGAAATGGTCCTTATAGAGCAACTAAGAGAGAGTCCATGGCTCCAGACCTGAGAAAGTTTCTCATGGAACAAGGTGCAGAGAGGCTGGGTGAGTTGCTAAATGTTGCTGAAAGGTATCAAGCAGCTCAAGCAGAGGTAACAGGTAATAAAAAGAAACAGGTGGACAACTTTAGGGCACCACAGAACTTTAATAAATTTGATCCTAGGGATCAAAATAAAGGTAAGCACCAATTTGATAGGCCACGGTATGAAAATAAAAATAAATTCCCACAATTCGATGAAAGGAAATATGATGAAAGAAAATCTTTCAAAAAAGGAAAAAGGTGGTGTAAGAATTGTCAGATGGACAATCATGACACTGACCGTTGCAGAAGGAAACCTGTGTATATGGCAACCCTTCAGGTCAGGTCGACCTCAAGACAGGAGGAGGATATTATGTTAGATACCACTGCAGAAGAGATGAGGAAGGCACAGGCTGGGGATAAAACACTCAAGCCTTGTTTCAGAAAATTGTCAACTTGTCATACAACTCCAGGCAAGGGAGATTTTTACATGAAAAACAAGTTGATGTATAGGAAGACTGGAGCTAGATCCAATGGTCACGGACAGCTGGTTCTTCCAAAAAGATACAGGACAGACTTAATAAGGAGCTTACATGTGAAACCAGATGGGGACCATGAGAAGATAGGTACCATCATTCAAAAGGTGGCTCACAATTATTATTGGCCCAAAGCAAGATGGGACATTGAAAATTTTGTAGAAAGGTGTAGCATAGCACATGAGGGAACACCCACAAGTGGGAACATGGATCAGGACCTGGACACGCCACGGGGCAAAATTAGGCCTGACAATAAAAAGAAATATAGATTTGATAAAGTGGACCAAATGGAATGGGAAGCCCCTTTTCACGGACAAGCTTCACTTAACTGTTTTACAATGGCCACTATGCGGAGAGTGCAAACAGATGTCTTACCCCAGGATAAGCCGAAAATCCCTCAATCGGACTTAAACAAACTGGAGGAAGAGGATGTAGGGAGGAAATCTCTCATCAAGAATTTTAAGAGGGGAGACAGCCCCAAGAGAAAAATTGGTAGCGGTCGTTTTGTGAATGATAATTCTGGGAGGAAAAATCATCACTATAAAGCTTCAAGTGGAAGAGACCATACCGGTGCATGGACAAATAGGTCCACACAATTAAAGGTCCATATGTAGCTTTGTTAAGAACGTGGACTGATGAAAAGGCAGAGGAAAACATTACATCTTCATACCAATATGTGAATGAGCTGACCACTCGGTTGAAAACTGGCTGGAAACTTGCCAATGAAAATTTGAAACAAGCCAGGAAGAAACATGCTGCCTATTATAACAGGAAGGCGAAAGACAGAAATTTGGCTGTGGGAGAGAAGGTACTGCTTCTTTTGCCCGGGAGTCAGAATAAGTTACAAATTGGATGGCAGGGTCCATATACAGTTCTAGAGAAGGTGTCTAGAACAAATTATAAGATAGATAAGAAGGGGAAAGAAAAAATCTATCATGTGAATCTCCTGAAGAAATATTTGGAAAGAGAACATCAGGAAGAGACACACTTGTTGACCTTGTCCATCGCCATGGAGATGAAAAAGGAACCACTTTCATCATTTGAATATCCATTACACCCCTGTGAGACAGCAGCACAGGTGAAAATCAGTACACATTTAACGAAAACTCAGAAAGAGAGAGTGCAACAGGTTCTAAATAATCATGCAGAGGTGTTAACAGACCGACCAGGGCATACAAACCTATTGGAATATGATATGAAACTCATAGACTCCACACCTGTCTGTATGAAACCATATTCGATTCCGTTTGCTAAGGAAAAAGCTTTGAAGGAAGAGATAGACTATCTATTGAAGGAAGGAATTATTTCGCACAGTGAGTCTTCGTATAGTTCCGGGGTGGTACTCTTAAGGAAGCCCTCTGGAGAACATAGACTCTGTATAGATTACAGGAGACTGAATGCTATTACAGAAGGACAGGTGGATCCATTGCCGGATACAAATCAGCTGTTTGCCAGGCTAAATAAAGCTAAATATTTCTCAAAAGTGGATCTGAGTAAAGGATACTATCAGATTCCAGTAAAGCCTGAGGTTAGACCATACCTAGCTTTTAGTACCTCAGAAGGACACTATGAGTTTAATAGATTGCCATTTGGATTGAAGAATGCGCCTAGTGTCTTCTCTAGAATGATGAGAAAATTATTGGATCCTCTGAATAATCCCTGTATAACAAATTTTATGGATGATATCCTTATAGCAACAGAAACATTTGAGGAACACATTGACTCTCTGAACATGCTGTTTGATCGACTTAGGGAGGCAAATTTAACAGCCCGACCAACCAAATGTTGCGTTGGATGTAAAGAATTGGAATTTTTGGGACACACAGTTTATCAGGGAAACATGACCCCTGACCCAAAGAACTTAGAGAAACTACAGAAAGCCCCGAGACCAAAAACCAAGAAGGACGTGAGATCCTTTGTCTCATTATGTGGTTTCTACCAGAAGTATATCAAGAACTTTAATTCCATATGTGCACCGTTAACTGAATTGACACGTAAAGGACTTCCAGATCGCATTACATGGACACCACAATGTGAAATGACTTACCAAGAATTGAAGGAAAAGCTCACAAGTAAACCCATTTTGAAATTACCTGACTTAAGTCAAGAATTCATAGTAAGGACGGATGCAAGTAATATTGGGCTAGGTGCAACTTTACTACAGAAATCAGATGCATTGGATGGGGAATTAAGCCCAGTGGCATATGCTAGCAGAAAGTTGAATAAAGCTGAAATCAACTACTCAACTAACGAAAAAGAATGTCTTGCAGTAATATGGGCAATAAAGAAATTCAATATTTATCTATATGGGAAGGCATTTAAGTTGCAAACTGACCACAAACCTTTATCGTTTTTAGCACAGGCTAAGCATGAGAACTCTAGGTTACTCCGATGGTCTTTGCTTCTGGCTCCATATAATTTTAGCATTGAATATATATCTGGAAAAAACCAATCTGGGAGCGGATTTTTTAAGCCGCCATCCGTGTGATGAGAATCACCGTAAACCCCAGAAATAATAATAATTTTCTCTATGTGTATATAGAATAAAGGACTGACATATAATGTCTGTTTTAAGAGGGGAGGTGTCATGAAATATTCTAATCCACATATATAAATTATTAGGTAAATATAAAGCCTAACAAATAAAATTAATAAAGAGAAGAGCAATGGGAAAATGACAGTGCTGTCACAAAGAATGTACTCGAAATCCCCCTTGTTTTCTGCTTCGTCTGCAAAGTGTAACGCTTTCACGTTGATAGTAAAAGCTTACTGTATTATACCCGCTTTCTTCAATGAAACGTGTGCTGCATTTCTAAGAAAAACATTGAGACGTACTGCGTAATGACCTAAATTAATCCTAACATTAATTATATTACGTTACCAAAACGAACGAACAGATGGACAAAAGGATAGCGAGAGGGGAGGGCTGAAAATCAGGAACGCATGCAACACGCGACGCGCGATATACAAATGCTGGCATCACGCGTGTAAGTCTACAAGCACTAACTTTTTCAGACGGACAGTGATAAAATACACTACCCTTTCCCAGAGTTAGGTTTATAAAATCATAACAGACTCTTATTAGAAAAGATAACAATAGATGGGTTTACGTTTGAACACATAACAGTACCCAGACAGCACATCTTCCAAACAGGAGGTAGAAGAAATTGCATATTTTGAACGCAGCCACGTAGCTCCTTTAAATTAGTATTTTTGGGTTCCTTAGGGCTTGCTGACAAATAATATGTAAAACGTTACGCAAATAGTCCAGGAATTAATAAATTATACCCAAAATAAAATATTGGGGGTGCCTGACAGCATAAAATCATTTCTGCTCATAAGATTTTTTTTTAACGTGTTTGAAAAAAATTTACGTTACAGAAATAGCCTACCATGTAAACTCCAAATTGATTGGAGCGCAACAAATGAAAGCCTAACCACGATTGGTCGGGCTATAAATACTATCTTGGTTGTTAGGGGAGACGGGAAAAGATAACATTTTTTCAAACACTTGTCGAAACGTGGCTCATTGGCCAGTCTCGCTGATATACACACTTGGGAGCGTTAGTTCGAGACCACTTGTTTAAAGAAGCTTGATAAAGCATCAGTGCGTTGAAGCCAGCTCATATTTGTGTAAAATAAAAGCCTGGAACATAAGCAGATAGGAATTTGTGCCAGTTTGTGCCAGAATTCATTGCTAATCAACGTATCTGTGTTATTCGTATGAATTGTGGTAAGCTTGAACCATTTAATATCTTTTAATGAAAATTGAATGTGAATTGTTGATTTATGCCTGTATATATATATGTGTAGTTCAGTGGCAAACGTGAGGTAAAGCCTAAAATGCTCCAGCCTGAACAGAGGGTGTCGGAGAGAAGTAAAACGGCATGGAATGGCCAAACAGTACACTGACACCTGGATGATTGACTAGAAAGAAATAATGCTGGAAGTGCAGAGGCGTAGTAACCATTAAGAAGGGTAATACTGGAATAAAGTATTTCAGATGAAGCTGACTGTTGGCCTAACGCTCTGAACGCAATGTTTGTGATGTATTGTGATCAGTGTAAAAAGAAAATATAAATTAGTTATGAAGTAGAAGGTACATCCTTCTTGATTTCAGGGACAGTGGTCTTGATGGTACTGAGCAGCATCTGGTCAGAGATTTGCTGAATCCAGTGTCGGACAGCATACTCCTTGGTCCTTTTAGCTATCAGTGAGGTGTCTCCAGAGCCCAGAAGAGAATTCGAGCAGAGGAGTCCTCTCCTGCCGCCATCACTCAAGATAAGCAGAGTTGGCCAGCTGAGCTCAACATTATGCCCCCTCATCTTGAAATAACTTTATAAAAATACTATTCAGAGGGGAATTTACTTATCTTAAAATCAGGAACTGTGAACATCTCCAATACTAGTCCCTAAAGACAAACTATTGAAGTCATGATGACAAATACCAACAGAGCTTGAACAAAACAAAACCAGTATTACCTCATTTTACTACTACACAACTGACAAACATAGAACATTTGTAATAATATATGTCACTACAATATTCATATTAAATACATTCTGTACATAACTTGTAATTTAAATTGATTGTGATTCCTGGTTCCCTTGTAGTTGAATCAGGACACATATTCATTCATGCCAGTAATGAATACATATTGTTATTCGAAAGTTTATCAGTGACTCTTTTAAGATATCTTTGTAGAGTGTTATATGTATGTGAGTGTCACAGTGTTGTCAAGAGTAGTGGATTAAATTAAATTGTTTATCTGTCGGTTGTTGTGACTTACACTTCATCATACACATACCCTAGACACATAACGTAGCATCACACTATTCCAGAATAATTCTGACTGAGATATATAGATATGTGGTAGCAAGTAAGGTTATCTATAATACACTACTCTTAATAGATATAGATACCTTCACAGCTGATCTCAGTCAGTACACTAAGTTCCCTATAAGTATTTATAACGTTCCACTTCACCACATATATTGGGGTCTCGCTCTTGGGATTTTGAATCTTTAACTATTAAAAATATTGGGGGGTAATTCACTTCAGGGAATATAAGAATTAAAAGGTATCCTTGGGTGGAATTAAATAAGGTTGAGCTCACGGTGCCTGTGTTGTCCATTAGAGATTGAATTGTTGGTTAGACATTGTATATATTTACATAATAGACAATGGCGGACCTGGCCAAATTTCGATCTGCTGCGGTTCAGACTGCAAAAGAGTTAGGATTAGATGGGCAAGTTATGGTTGCCTATGTTACTACGGAATGTGACAAATTTATTGAACGCGAAGAAAGAAGGTTTGAAGCCGAAAGAAAGTTAGAGGCTGACAGGGAAATTAAGAGGTTGCAGATTGAGGCTGAGGCTAAGAAATTGGAGATTGAGGCTGGACAGGCCTAAGAGAGAAGACAAAAGATTAGCTGCAGAAAGAGAAGCCGAGGAAAGAAGACAGGCTGCAGAAAGGGAAGACAAGAAATTAGCTGCAGAAAGGGAAGCAGAAGATAAAAGATTACAAAGGGAACATGAGTTACGACTAAGGGAGTTTGAGTTTCAAGGCCATGCTCCTGAAAATGGTGCCAGTCCCTTTGCCTCTGATGCTACGGTTACTCAAGGAGCCTCAATCTCAGCTATGAACTTTCATTTAGATCATTTTGTTGAGAAAGACGATGATATTGAGAGCTATATAAATAGGTACGAACTATTAGCTACCACGTATGGGTTAGAGAGAGAAAGGTGGAGCTTAAAGTTATCTCAGGGACTTCGTGGGGCAGCTTATGAAGTTTTTGCAAAAATGAGCAGAGGTGATCAGGAAAATTATGACATGCTAAAGCAGGCTCTTTTGTTAAGGTATGAAAAGAATGCAGAGTTTTACAGGAAAAAATTTAGGAATGCTAAACTACTGTCAGGTGAAACCTATCACCAGTTCTCTGCACGAATCGAGACATACTTGGAGAAATGGACTTCTCTGGGGGAAAACCCAAGATCTTAAGGAAATGGTCCTTATAGAGCAACTAAGAGAGTCCATGGCTCCAGACCTGAGAAAGTTTCTCATGGAACAAGGTGCAGAGAGGCTGGGTGAGTTGCTAAATGTTGCTGAAAGGTATCAAGCAGCTCAAGCAGAGGTAACAGGTAATAAAAAGAAACAGGTGGACAACTTTAGGGCACCACAGAACTTTAATAAATTTGATCCTAGGGATCAAAATAAAGGTAAGCACCAATTTGATAGGCCACGGTATGAAATAAAAATAAATTCCCACAATTCGATGAAAGGAAATATGATGAAAGAAAATCTTTCAACCAAGGAAAAAGGTGGTGTAAAAATTGTCAGATGGACAATCATGACACTGACCGTTGCAGAAGGAAACCTGTGTATATGGCAACCCTTCAGGTCAGGTCGACCTCAAGACAGGAGGAGGATATTATGTTAGATACCACTGCAGAAGAGATGAGGAAGGCACAGGCTGGGGATAAAACACTCAAGCCTTGTTTCAGAAAATTGTCAACTTGTCATACAACTCCAGGCAAGGGAGATTTTTACATGAAAAACAAGTTGATGTATAGGAAGACTGGAGCTAGATCCAATGGTCACGGACAGCTGGTTCTTCCAAAAAGATACAGGACAGACTTAATAAGGAGCTTACATGTGAAACCAGATGGGGACCATGAGAAGATAGGTACCATCATTCAAAAGGTGGCTCACAATTATTATTGGCCCAAAGCAAGATGGGACATTGAAAATTTTGTAGAAAGGTGTAGCATAGCACATGAGGGAACACCCACAAGTGGGAACATGGATCAGGACCTGGACACGCCCCAGGGCAAAATTAGGCCTGACAATAAAAAGAAATATAGATTTGATAAAGTGGACCAAATGGAATGGGAAGCCCCTTTTCACGGACAAGCTTCACTTAACTGTTTTACAATGGCCACTATGCGGAGAGTGCAAACAGATGTCTTACCCCAGGATAAGCCGAAAATCCCTCAATCGGACTTAAACAAACTGGAGGAAGAGGATGTAGGAGGAAATCTCTCATCAAGAATTTTAAGAGGGGAGACAGCCCCAAGAGAAAAATTGGTAGCGGTCGTTTTGTGAATGATAATTCTGGGAGGAAAAATCATCACTATAAAGCTTCAAGTGGAAGAGACCATACCGGTGCATGGACAAATAGGTCCACACAATTAAAGGTCCATATGTAGCTTTGTTAAGAACGTGGACTGATGAAAAGGCAGAGGAAAACATTACATCTTCATACCAATATGTGAATGAGCTGACCACTCGGTTGAAAACTGGCTGGAAACTTGCCAATGAAAATTTGAAACAAGCCAGGAAGAAACATGCTGCCTATTATAACAGGAAGGCGAAAGACAGAAATTTGGCTGTGGGAGAGAAGGTACTGCTTCTTTTGCCCGGGAGTCAGAATAAGTTACAAATTGGATGGCAGGGTCCATATACAGTTCTAGAGAAGGTGTCTAGAACAAATTATAAGATAGATAAGAAGGGGAAAGAAAAAATCTATCATGTGAATCTCCTGAAGAAATATTTGGAAAGAGAACATCAGGAAGAGACACACTTGTTGACCTTGTCCATCGCCATGGAGATGAAAAAGGAACCACTTTCATCATTTGAATATCCATTACACCCCTGTGAGACAGCAGCACAGGTGAAATCAGTACACATTTAACGAAAACTCAGAAAGAGAGAGTGCAACAGGTTCTAAATAATCATGCAGAGGTGTTAACAGACCGACCAGGGCATACAAACCTATTGGAATATGATATGAAACTCATAGACTCCACACCTGTCTGTATGAAACCATATTCGATTCCGTTTGCTAAGGAAAAAGCTTTGAAGGAAGAGATAGACTATCTATTGAAGGAAGGAATTATTTCGCACAGTGAGTCTTCGTATAGTTCCGGGGTGGTACTCTTAAGGAAGCCCTCTGGAGAACATAGACTCTGTATAGATTACAGGAGACTGAATGCTATTACAGAAGGACAGGTGGATCCATTGCCGGATACAAATCAGCTGTTTGCCAGGCTAAATAAAGCTAAATATTTCTCAAAAGTGGATCTGAGTAAAGGATACTATCAGATTCCAGTAAAGCCTGAGGTTAGACCATACCTAGCTTTTAGTACCTCAGAAGGACACTATGAGTTTAATAGATTGCCATTTGGATTGAAGAATGCGCCTAGTGTCTTCTCTAGAATGATGAGAAAATTATTGGATCCTCTGAATAATCCCTGTATAACAAATTTTATGGATGATATCCTTATAGCAACAGAAACATTTGAGGAACACATTGACTCTCTGAACATGCTGTTTGATCGACTTAGGGAGGCAAATTTAACAGCCCGACCAACCAAATGTTGCGTTGGATGTAAAGAATTGGAATTTTTGGGACACACAGTTTATCAGAGAAACATGACCCCTGACCCAAAGAATTTAGAGAAACTACAGAAAGCCCCGAGACCACAAACCAAGAAGGACGTGAGATCCTTTGTCTCATTATGTGGTTTCTACCAGAAGTATATCAAGAAACTTTAATTCCATATGTGCACCGTTAACTGAATTGACACGTAAAGGACTTCCAGATCGCATTACATGGACACCACAATGTGAAATGACTTACCAAGAATTGAAGGAAAAGCTCACAAGTAAACCCATTTTGAAATTACCTGACTTAAGTCAAGAATTCATAGTAAGGACGGATGCAAGTAATATTGGGTTAGGTGCAACTTTACTACAGAAATCAGATGCATTGGATGGGGAATTAAGCCCAGTGGCATATGCTAGCAGAAAGTTGAATAAAGCTGAAATCAACTACTCAACTAGCGAAAAAGAATGTCTTGCAGTAATATGGGCAATAAAGAAATTCAATATTTATCTATATGGGAAGGCATTTAAGTTGCAAACTGACCACAAACCTTTATCGTTTTTAGCACAGGCTAAGCATGAGAACTCTAGGTTACTCCGATGGTCTTTGCTTCTGGCTCCATATAATTTTAGCATTGAATATATATCTGGAAAAACCAATCTGGGAGCGGATTTTTTAAGCCGCCATCCGTGTGATGAGAATCACCGTAAACCCCAGAAATAATAATAAATTTCTCTATGTGTATATAGAATAAAGGACTGACATATAATGTCTGTTTTAAGAGGGGAGGTGTCATGAAATATTCTAATCCACATATATAAATTATTAGGTAAATATGAAGCCTAACAAATAAAATTAATAAAGAGAAGAGCAATGGTAAAATAACAGTGCTGTCACAAAGAATGTACTCGAAATCCCCTTGTTTTCTGCTTCGTCTGCAAATTGTAACGCTTTCACGTTGATAGTAAAAGCTTACTGTATTATACCCGCTTTCTTCAATGAAACGTGTGCTGCATTTCTAAGAAAAACATTGAGACGTACTGCGTAATGACCTAAATTAATCCTAACATTAATTATATTACGTTACCAAAACGAACGAACAGATGGACAAAAGGATAGCGAGAGGGGAGGGCTGAAAATCAGGAACGCATGCAACACGCGACGCGCGATATACAAATGCTGGCATCACGCGTGTAAGTCTACAAGCACTAACTTTTTCAGACGGACAGTGATAAAATACACTACCCTTTCCCAGAGTTAGGTTTATAAATCATAACAGACTCTTATTAGAAAAGATAACAATAGATGGGTTTACGTTTGAACACATAACAGTACCCAGACAGCACATCTTCCAAACAGGAGGTAGAAGAAATTGCATATTTTGAACGCAGCCACGTAGCTCCTTTAAATTAGTATTTTTGGGTTCCTTAGGGCTTGCTGACAAATAATATGTAAAACGTTACGCAAATAGTCCAGGAATTAATAAATTATACCCAAAATAAAATATTGGGGGTGCCTGACAGCATAAAATCATTTCTGCTCATAAGATTTTTTTTTAACGTGTTTGAAAAAAAATTTACGTTACAGAAATAGCCTACCATGTAAACTCCAAATTGATTGGAGCGCAACAAATGAAAGCCTAACCACGATTGGTCGGGCTATAAATACTATCTTGGTTGTTAGGGGAGACGGGAAAAGATAACATTTTTTCAAACACTTGTCGAAACGTGGCTCATTGGCCAGTCTCGCTGATATACACACTTGGGAGCGTTAGTTCGAGACCACTTGTTTAAAGAAGCTTGATAAAGCATCAGTGCGTTGAAGCCAGCTCATATTTGTGTAAAATAAAAGCCTGGAACATAAGCAGATGGAAATTTGTGCCAGTTTGTGCCAGAATTCATTGCTAATCAACGTATCTGTGTTATTCGTATGAATTGTGGTAAGCTTGAACCATTTAATATCTTTTAATGAAAATTGAATGTGAATTGTTGATTTATGCCTGTATATATATATGTGTAGTTCAGTGGCAAACGTGAGGTAAAGCCTAAAATGCTCCAGCCTGAACAGAGGGTGTCGGAGAGAAGTAAAACGGCATGGAATGGCCAAACAGTACACTGACACCTGGATGATTGACTAGAAAGAAATAATGCTGGAAGTGCAGAGGCGTAGTAACCATTAAGAAGGGTAATACTGGAATAAAGTATTTCAGATGAAGCTGACTGTTGGCCTAACGCTCTGAACGCAATGTTTGTGATGTATTGTGATCAGTGTAAAAAGAAAATATAAATTAGTTATGAAGTAGAAGGTACATCCTTCTTGATTTCAGGGACAGTGGTCTTGATGGTACTGAGCAGCATCTGGTCAGAGATTTGCTGAATCCAGTGTCGGACAGCATACTCCTTGGTCCTTTTAGCTATCAGTGAGGTGTCTCCAGAGCCCAGAAGAGAATTCGAGCAGAGGAGTCCTCTCCTGCCGCCATCACTCAAGATAAGCAGAGTTGGCCAGCTGAGCTCAACATTATGTCCCCTCATCTTGAAATAACTTTATAAAAATACTATTCAGAGGGGAATTTACTTGTCTTAAAATCAGGAACTGTGAACATCTCCAATACTAGTCCCTAAAGACAAACTATTGAAGTCATGATGACAAATACCAACAGAGCTTGAACAAAACAAAACCAGTATTACCTCATTTTACTACTACAAAACTGACACACATAGAACATTTGTAATAATATATGTCACTACAATATTCATATTAAATACATTCTGTACATAACTTGTAATTTAAATTGATTGTGATTCCTGGTTCCCTTGTAGTTGAATCAGGACACATATTCATTCATGCCAGTAATGAATACATATTGTTATTCGAAAGTTTATCAGTGACTCTTTTAAGATATCTTTGTAGAGTGTTATATATATATGTGAGTGTCACAGTGTTGTCAAGAGTAGTGGATTAAATTAAATTGTTTATCTGTCTGTTGTTGTAATTTATTTTCTTACACTATCATTTATGTGCTATTCGTTTTTGGTGTTGTTGTTGTTTTCTTTTATCTTTACGTCATGTAAGCATCATCTCTAAGCAGAAATGGTCACACTAACTACATGTTAGGGCACGTTCCGGTAAGTTCCATGTATTTTTATTTACATTCATTGGTGGGAGTATGGTGCCTCTGACAACCAGTTCCTTGAAATCTTGGTAGCTTACCTATAATTCTCCCAGTGTCTTATCAGTTTCAGATTCCGGTTGTTTCCCCATAATCATAGTTTTTGTTAACTCTTCTACATATTAGACAATAGATAGACAGGACAAGCGTTACCACTGGTGAATCCAACAGTTTTAGGAATTTTCTGTAGCAGTCGTGTCTACGAAAACGATCAAAAGGGGAAAAAGTAATACTTTTCTGTCTGTCTGTCTATCTTTTAGAGAAAAATAAATATGCGGTAAAGATCTGATTCACCTGATAATGATGTATATTTCTTTCTTCGTTTTTTTTTAAAATCTGTAACGTTGGCTTGTGTGGCCGTGGATGATGATAATTTGTCTACTATTTCATATCTCTATATGTCTTCCTCTGTGTTGATCGTATTGTCGGTTTCGTATTTCTACCCTAAACAGTAGGCAGCTTATTTGTGGTAAGGAAACTTGTATCTCTCAAAACGACAACAGTTCATATACTGACAGTTGATGAATGATTTCAACAGTTGATGAATGACCTCACTATGACAGCAGTAAACAGTCAATGTTGAACTTTATTTACATAAGTGATCAAAAGATGGCAAAATGATATGCCCAACCTTCCACTTGAGGTTGGCAGATTTGTACAGCAAAATTCAGTAGATAATAATGCAGTCTCTCGCTCTATCTCTCTTTCTCTTTCTCTCTCTATCGCTGCTTCAGTGTCGTACTTTCTCTAGTGGTTATTGGGGTCATAGCGTGAGAACCACTGTTGCTACAAATTTTATCTTTCATATAATTCTTTGTATGTAAACGTTATTTCACTTATGTTCTGACTTATTTCTTCTGGGTCTGTCTTTGCGTATCTTAGTGAAACATGCCTGACCGCCAGGGATGTAACCTTACTAAGTCTATCTTCTGCCCGCTAGCCTGTCAACTTATCTACTGCATTTCACTATTTGCTATGAGACTTAACACGTTCGACGTACCTGGGTTTTCGAAATACACACATTTTCTCTGACTGGGAACACTGGCATCTTGTCCACAGAATAAAATAACGAACTGTCATATACAACTGTGGCGTACAAAGCAATTGAGCGTCAGGGCGATAGTCACCTTTTCTGTCACCACATAAAACAACCAAAACCATCTAGCATATCGACCCGATAAAAACTCCCAATTCGCTGTCACTTCTCGATATTCTTTCTTCTCTTCTTCCGTCCTTAGCCGCCGGCCGTCAAAGCAGTCAGTGGCCATTACGCCTAGTGGCGTCTTAGGGCAACAGCAGATAGGTTTTCTTTGCCATTGTTTCCCATCACGCCTATTGGCGTCTTTAGGGCAATGGCAAATCAATCCATTTGCTGTTGTTTCCGTAATGGAAGTGACTGGCAAACGGGTGATCAGCCCGTTGGTTTTCTCGATATTAGCTTTATCACAATTGGGAGAAAACCCAAATCTGAACTTAACGCTATCGCATCACGGATCTGAATGACGTAATCTAAAACTTCGATTTACAACAACAACTATTTACGAACCTTCTAGAACAACTTGTCTGACAAAAATCTCACCCAAACACGTGAATTTACTATCACGTACCTGAGTTCACTCAAACGAAACCAAACCCAAAAACACAACATTAGAATTCTCACCCAAGGTCAGCCAAACAAAAACACCGTAATCACGGGACGTCAACACTACTCTTGTCCCCTTCTTCTTGTTATATCGATTATTTCCCTTTGATTATAAACTAGAAGTTCGCTACTCTCCATAATAAAAATACTTCTAACCGCATTTTTCTCTTACCCACTCTAACGGTTACAGCTTGACTTGATAATCTTTTAAAAAATTCTCTTTGTGAAATTTACTTGAAAGATTTTTGTATCCCAATGAGTTTACGCTCTCCGTGAAATGTTTCTATTTCCGCATTATTATAAACACTGAACAATTCTATCGAGTCCCTGGTCACAGAACAATCAGAACGGAAGTCGGTCGGTTGGCACGGATCACGGTCAACTCTATTCAAAGTCCGATGTTTGTGTTTTGTTTTTTTTACACATGTCTAGATCAGTCCTGAGAATATAGAAGTAATGAAAAAGGTACATTTAATAAATGAAAATCTAAAATAGTTTTCATTTGATTCTTTTTTCCGGAATACCTTTCTGCAGTTTTGGTCTAAAGTTTTGAAATAGTGGGAAAAAAAGACATTTTTACTCTCTATATTTTCTCCTCCCTCTCTCTCCCCTATCTCTCTCTCCCCCCACTCTCTCTCTCTCTCTCTCTCTCTCTCTCTCTCTCTCTATATATATATATATATATATATATATATATATATATATATATATATATATATATATATATATATATATATATATATACTCGATTGAAAGGCAATTCCTTATATGAATTTACTTTTTTCAGAATCATTCATATTTGCTGTGTCGTTCTATATCCTTCTGTTTCCTAATCTTTCACATCTTTCACCTCGTCTTGATTATTTTAGTCCATGTTATATCCTGAGCATTAAGTTGACAAAAATGACCATTAGCAACTTCGGCATGTGAAACTTTGCGATGCATCTGTGTAAGATCTCCAATCTATTCAGCTGGTCTCCCACTGGCCTATAGTGGTTGCAAAACAGATTGAGGGAAAAACTGACAGATCAATCTGCTAACCTCCGGTAATCACGCATTTAATCGCAGCAGGAAGTCGTTAACACTACATTCCCACATTTGTCATTGGAAGAAAAATCTCGGAAGACATGATCAACGCTTTTGCCTTACCTAAGTGAAGTGTGTATTGGTTCATAAAATCCTCCACCTGCTTTCCCTTTCCCCAGTGAAGAACATTTTATCGATGCCATGTTTATTTTCTTCAATTGTAAAAATGGTTATTGCGTTATGTGTTTTATGGGTGATGTGGAATAAATGAATATTGAGAATGAAGTTTGGAGAGATATAAGAAGTTTTATTGGATAATTCTGGAGAGGTAGTCACAATTGTAGAGCATGTGTGGTGAGGTAGTTATAATTGTAGAGTATATGAGATGGTGAGGTAGTCATAATTGTAGAGTATATGTGATGGTGAGGTAATTATAATTGTATAATCTGTGTAGTGAGGTAGTCATAACTGTATAGTATGCGTGGTTGTGAGGTAGTTATGAGATTAGTATAGTCTGTGTTGTGAGGTAGTCATAATTGAAGAGTTTGTGTGGTGGTGAGGTAGTCATAATTGTTGGGAATGTGTGCTGGTTAGGTAGTAATGAGATAATTGCAGATTATGTCTGCTTGTGAGGTAGTATGAAATAATTGTAGAGTATGTGTGATGGTGATGTAATCATAATTGTAGAGTATGTGTGATGGTGAGTTAGTCATAATTGTAGAGTATGTGTGATGGTAAGGCAGTAATGAGATAATTCTAGAGCATGTGTGCTGGTCAGGTAATCATGCGATTATTGTAGAGTATGTGTGCTGGTGAGGTGGTTATAGTTGTAGAGTTTGTGTGCTGGTGAGGTGGTCATAATTGTAGAGTATGTGTGATGGTGAAGCGGTCCTAATTGTAGAGTATGTGCGCTGGTGAGGTGGTCATAATTGTACAGTATGTGTGATGGTGAGGTAGTCATAATTGTAGAGCATGTGTGATGGTAAGGTGGTCATAATTGTGGAGCATGTATGATGGTAAGGTGGTCATAATTGTAGAGGATTTGTGATGGTGAGGTAGTCATAATTGCAAATAATGTGTAATGGTGAGGTAGTCATAATTGTAGAGTATGTGTGATGGTGAGTGGTCATAATTGTAGAGTATTGTGGTTGTGAAGTGCTCATAATTGTACAGTATGTGTGATGGTCATAACTGTAGAGTATGTGTGATGGTGAGGATGTCGTAATTGTAGAGTATGTGTGATGGTGAGGAGGTCATAATTGTAGAGTATGTGTGATGGTGAGGTGGTCATAATTGTAGAGTATGTGTGATGGTGAAGTGGTCATAGTTGTAAAGTATGTGTGATGGTGAGGTGGTTATAATTGTAGAGTATGTGTGATAGTGATGTAGTCATAATTGTAGAGTATGTGTGATGGTGAAGTGGTCATAACTGTAGAATATGTGTGATGGTGAGGTGGTCATAATTGTACAGTATGTGTGATGGTGAGGTAGTCATAACGTTAGAGTATGTGTGATGGTGAGGTGGTCATAATTGTAGAGTATGTGTGATGGTGAGGTGGTAATAATTGTAGAGTTTGTGTGATGGTGATGTAGTCATAATTGAAGAGTATGTGTGATGGTTAAGTGGTGATAACTGTAGAGTATGTGTGATGGTGAAGTGGTCATAATTGTAGAGTATGTGTGCTGGCGAGGTGGTCATAATTGTAGAGTATGTGTGCCGGTGAGGTGGTCATAATTGTAGAGTATGTGTGCTGGTGAGGTAATCATAATTGTACAGGGTGTGTGCTGGTGAGGGTGAGGTGGTCATAATTGTAGAGTATGGGTGATGGTGAGGTGGTTATAACTGTAGTGTATGTGTGATGATGAGGTAGTCATAATTGTAGAGTTTGTGTGATGGTGAGGTGGTGAGGTGGTTATAATTCTAAAGTATGTGTGATGTTGAAGTAGTCATAATTGTAGAGTATGTGTGATGGTGAGGTGGTCATAATTGTAGAGTATTTGTGATGGCGAGGAAGTCATAATTGTAGAGTTTTGTGATGGTGAAGTGGTCATAATTGTAGATTATGTGTGATGGCCATAATTGTAGTGTATGTGTGATTGCAAGGTAGTCGTAATTGTAGAATATGTGTGATGGTGAGATGATCATAATTGTATAGTATGTGTGATGGTGAGGCAGTCATAATTGTAAAGTCGTGTGATGGTGAAGTAATCATAATTGTAGAGTATGTGTGATAGTGAGGCAGTCATAATTGTAGAGTATGTGTGATGGTGAGGTAGTCATAATTGTAAAGTATGTGTGATGGTGAGGTGATCATAAATTGTAAAGTATGTGTGATGGTGGGGCGGTCGTAATTGTAGAGTATGTGTGATGGTGAGTTAGTCATAATTGTAGAGTATGTGTGATGGTGAGGTAGTCATAATTGTAACGTATATGTGATGGTGAGTTAGTCATAATTGTAGAGTATGTGTGATGGTGAGTGGTCATAATTGTAGAGTATGTGTGATGGTGAGGTGGTCATAATTGTAGAGTATGTGTGATGGTGAGGTGGTCATAATTGTAGAGTATGTGTGATGGTGAGGTGGTCATAATTGTAGAGTATGTGTGATGGTGAGGTGGTCATAATTGTAGTAGGGATTTATATATTTATATCTTTTCAAAAGGGCATTCTGTGCAAGGCACGCATTTAGAAAAACAGCCGGTAGCGTTACAAGGCAATTATCATTCTGGAATTCCGAGGGTAAGAAACAAACGGGGACCAAAGATTACGCTGAGAAGGGAATTAGATATAGACATTAAATAGATAAAGAAAAGACGAAAAGAACTTGTACTGACGGCAGAGGACATGGAAATTTGGTGTGTAGTTGGTAAAGACCTGTGCTCCACGGAAAAGTGAAAGGCAATGAATGAATGAAAAGACATTCATTCCATGCCTACAAGAGGACTAGACGTTGTCTTTTGCAGATAACCATCTGAAAATAGATAAGAAAGTATTATTCTACCAGCATTGTATTCAAGTGTTTCCTGACAGGTCTAAAAGAAGATTCTCTCGTCTTGTAATACAAGTCTCAAGTCGACTCTCAAGTCACTGTATCTTTCAAGTCGAGTCTCATTTTTCGCTGTGAAACGGTCTATGGTCACAATCGCTTTTATTCGAATAATCACATCAATCACTATAAATAAAAGTGAAAAATATTCATTTATATTTTTTGTATTTTATTTACTGACTGCTTTCGGTTTATCAAACTCCGTTTGCAAATATATTAATCGATTTAAACCCTTTTCGATTTCTCCGTATGAGTGTGTGTGTGGCGGTATTGCCTCCCCTGCTTTGCAGTAGTGGTCCAACAATGGCCAAAACTCAAGAGTATCTAATATAGGGTTCAATGGAGTCTATTTGTACACAAGATTACTCTTGGCAGAAATGTAGATAGAAGAGTAGTAAAGCTTCTATCACATGGGAGTCTTCACAAGAAATTCAGGTAAGCGAAAACAACGCTGGCTGTCGCTGCGCACGTTAATTCTGTAACCTGCCGACCACTTTTGTGAAGAATTTAGCAAAAGGTTTATTCTAGCTCATTAAGCCCTCACCGCTGAGTTAATCAGTGGAATTCTATTTTTGAAGTATAGCTCTGTTTAGAATGTGCGTGGTAATTGACTGATACAAACATGCAGTAACTCAAAGTGACCAAATCGAAGTTAAATTTGTAACATTACAAATAACACAATTTAATAATCACTTTAGTTTTAACAGTTTGAAAATAATTTGAATAGTTATGGATAAAGAAAAGCTATCATCCTCGTATTTGGGGATTGCGAAAAGGGTTAAGAAGTTCAGGTGGCAGCATATGTTTGAACTTAGCTGCCAATGACGGTTCTGTCTTTTCACACTGATCACTCGTCTCTGGTCAAGGTTGTCGAGTGTAGCTCGTCTCCAAGAAACTTCAAGGAAAGTCTGCACAGTGCGTCCTTTGTCTTAAAGCGTAGGCCACTGATCCCGTCTTGTTCCAGAAATAGTACGTTCTGATGGTATCACCAATAACTGTGATTGAAGAATAGAAAAGAACGCTCTTCTGAGTATGGCGTTCTCCGACACATAGTTATATGTCCCCCCTCTTCTATTTCACCATCCCACTTAACTCAGAGTTTACCCTCGATGAGAATTAAATTTAATCCCAAGGGATAAACTTTCCTTTACATTTAAACTGAATAGCTTTAGCTTTACATTACATTTAAATGAAAAGGCTAAACGTACAGATATGTTTTACATTTACATCTCCACTGTTTGAAAGGTGCTCACAATATAAATTCATTTATATTTCCTTTATATTTACACTTATGGAAAAGTTTGAAACTTCTATTAATTAAAATGAATATTTTCACATAGACATTTACGATGGTTTAAAGCGTGAAAGCTTCCATTAATTTTAAAGTGAATATGTTTATATGGACATTTACACTGTTTTGAAAATGTAAGTATTATTCTGAGACATCATTTCTTTTCATATTTCCTTCCCTGCTACATAGGGAACCTGGTACTACTTTATGCTTTTAGTTCTCTTTATGAAACTATCAATAAAGCAATCACCAGCCCTTGCAGCGGTGGTTCATGAATCGTCATTCATATACTGAGGTTGCCAGCTTCAAATGACTTTGACATCCAATAGCGAGTTTCACACATTAAACTTCACATGGTAATATATACATATATGTTAATTCACAAGTTAGTAATAAAATATGAAATGTAAATCACAACTTACGCCAATCCAGTCTACAGACTTGTTTGCTAAGATGAATAAAAGAGACGAATTGTTCTATTACACGTGTCTGAGATTTCTTTTAATTTTACATTAGATTGCCCCTTCTGACTCCCCGTTTCTTCAGTTTCCTAGTTCCGATGTTCCTTATTAAATGTAGAGATTTCCTGTGCTTTTCTAAGTCTTATCTGGTTCTCCAATAAAAGGTCCGGATAACAATTAGGAATTATGAATCTAGCTTTTCACTCTGGCTAAGGTCTGATGTTGTCTTGGCGAGCGTGCAAATCACAGAGAAATAAAACTCTGAAATTGGTCAGCCTATATTCCCTCCAAGGATGTTATGAATCTAATTAGAAAGATCCAATCATTTCAAATCATGCAGGATAGGCTGTGATATTTCAAAATAGTCTCACGTGAAATAAGGTGCGTGCCTGCAAAGGTCACGTATTACCATAAATGGACATCTGATGCCTTGCATACGCTCTCACAAACACATTTGTAGACTCATATTGTCTAAAATGTAATAAATCCATGATTACTTTTTACCCAGTGACCGGAAGCGATTATATCACTCTTGTCTGCCACAGGTGTCACACAGACGGTAATCTCATTATCTGTCGCATGAGTGTGCAAACTCCGTGTCTTATCGGTAATTTAAGCCGATAACGCTTACCGATGTACGTGTTAATATGCCGCACCAATAACCATAAATGTGGGTAGCACTCCTTGGATAAACACGCCTCGTCGCTTGAAAAGATGGTCAGACCGATATTGTGATAAAATACTGTCGTTGGCCGTCTAATAACCTGGCGTAACTTAACACGTCTTCGTGAAGCGTGAATGCGACACAATAAGATAAGAAATACTCCCGTAGCAAATACTGCCATAGGGGAGTGGCGTGTTAGAGTCTTCACCATGCTATGTCCAGCATAGAGCAAAATAGTGAAAATACAAATGAAAAGGCATGATTTATGCCAAATAAAAGCGATGAGTGAGAAAAATGAAGAAAAGGAAAGGATACTGACGAAGGACTGAAGGTGTGAGAGATCACACAAAAGAGCATGTTCAGACGTTTTGTCACAGTGTGTTATGACTGCTAAGTTTATTTGCCAAAATTTGGCTAGGATTGAGTCGAGTCCCAAAGTTTAAAAAAACAAAACTCGAGTCGAGTATTTGTGGTGACTTAAGTCCGACATAAGTCGAGTTCCTCACCTCGAGCCGACAACATTGTATTCTACTGTATTTATTCTTCATTGTAGATGCATTACTTATCTAGTTTTACCTGACCCGTCTTGAAGTAGTCCGTTCTGATCTTATTTGAATTGATCTGATCTGATCCGATCCGCTGAATTGATCTCACGTGATACAAAATTTAAGAGAATGTTTATAATTACATCTCGGCAAAACGGTGCACTTGCTGTTTAGAATCTCCAAACAGCACGATATAATTAAACATCTCGCGTAACTGGTCTTCGGGCCAGTGGTTGATAGAAAAAAAAGTATTCTTAAAATCATTACAACAATATTTGTTGAAGAACTGCGGGATATGACGCGTTTCCGGGGCGAGGTCAGCTTTTCTCACGGGAAGAGGGTAAGCAGGGTGAACATTTCCTTCGACTCCCCGAAATAAACGTATTTTCCTGGCGGAAAGGGAAAGTAGTGGGAAGTGTTGTTCTTTTTTTTTTTTTTTTTGCCTCTAAGAAATTAACCGATTTCGCTGACGATACTCCTTACATCTTCTCACTCTCGGGTTTATTAATAATATCACTTCGCACGCAAGGATTTTATTAGTAATATCAGATCTATAAAAGCACTGTACCAAATGCAGGCAAGTATTTTGATAGTGGAGTAAATAACAGGTTGCCCGTAGCAGATACGGACGTAGGGGATGGAAGTGTTAGAGACTTCACATACTAGGTCCAGCATCGAGAGGTGGGGTGACCAGTCCCCTTCCTCGCTGCCCTTTCCCTCCCTGACTCAAAGTCAGGTACCCATTTACAGCTGGGTAGACTGGAGCGTGTAGGCACCGTGATTCGAACCCGGCACTTTTGCCGCGACAAACCAGCGCTCTAACCACTCTGTCAATCGGACGCTCAGAGGAGTAAATAATAAACACAAAAGGCAGGCACTCGTCAAAAATAAAGAAGTAGAAAACTAAGGTGAAAAGCAACACAAGTGATAGTCTTAGCGGGAAATGGAAGTAGGGACCATCCGTAGCTACAGGAGTGCTTTCGTCTCTAATAACACGGCCTGATTCACGGTAAAAATGTGACTCGTGGACAGTGAATTTGTTATTATTAATCACGATCCTTTTCTTTGTAATCATGTCAGCTGGCTAAGAGATATACCTATTTATCGGTACATTGGTTTTAGTTATCATAACTTTCACACATAGTGCAGCGGTCGGCCTATTGACTAAGCGGTCAGGGGGTTTTTATTACTCGGCCAAATTACCATGGTTCAGGAATCGAAATCCGGTAAGCATCACGCTCCAATCTACCCAGCTTTTAATGGGTACTTGACTCTGCTTCAGAGTTTGGGAAGGGAAAGGCAGGAAGGAAAGGAACTGTTCACCCCGTCTCATAAAAAAAGCGGGACCTAGCACGGGGAAGTCTCTAACAATTTACTCACCTACGGTAGGTTCAGCTATGGGAATAATTATTTTTTTGTTGTGTACATAGGTTACTTTCCTACCTTTTATTTAAAAACTAAAATAACCCATTCATCATAATGAACCATCAGCTCACCATGAAGCATAGGCCTTCAACTATTTCAATCAAACCCTTCCTATCCTGTGCCACCCGTTCAAAAATAACCCGCTTCTTTCCTTAAATCATCACATTTATCGCTTTCATATCACACCTGTAACACGTAATTTACAGAGGGAAACACGTGCCTTGTACCTTCCAGGATATTTACTGTATAAACCAGTAACTACAGCGATAAAATTTGTAGCTACACTGACATCATTAGGGTCGTCTTTTATCTTTCAACTTCATTAGCCCTTTTGTGAATGTTGCGTATCGCACAAAATTTACGGATTCCCGAGTGCACTCAGATGCGGATGGATGGATTACAACCAAACCTACCGTAAACTTCCTACCTCAACCGCCGCTTACAAAACGCAAGAGCCGCATCATCAGCCAGCGCTGAAGTGTCCCTTTAAATGCATACTTTTCAGTGCGCGTGAACATAAATAACACATCATCCTGAAAGCTAAACCTCTATAACTAAATCAGAACATTACTTTGATCTAGGCCGGAAGTTATCTATATTGCGCCATAAACACGTGTACGCTGAATTTGTCAAGTGGAACAATCACCAATCCTTTAAAGTTTAAGTAATATATTTTTTCAGTAATATTAGATAACATTTCTATGTTAACTTGCCATCCTGTTTACGTCTAAAAAATGAAAAAAATGCTCAATAAATTTATATTAATGAGACAATTTATAACTGAGGCTTGCGTGTGGCTTTTTGCTTTCGGGGACTACATTAAAGAGAAGATAAAATGGGACTTTAGTCTTTCTTCAAAGCACGTTAGTAGAAGATGACTAATGAAGATAGAAGATAAGCTTACTTCCGTATTCTGCATAAACAAGTTGACTACATAAACACTGACACACACCGTGATCCGCTTTCGAGGGAGGAAGCCATTGACTGATTGGTTTTCTCATTGGAAAAATGACTGCCGCACGTGCGTCCTACGACGATGATTGTAGTAACGTGCTTTGGCAGCTTGAACGGTTTAGGACAAAGGATATTTCCTGACGTTCAGTTTTCCGGACTGGAACTAAAGAACGCGGACATTGGACAAGAACCATGTTTCCCAAAACGAATGAATTATCTTAAAAAGTAACTAAGTACAAGTTGACATAAAAACCTTCAGTCTTTTGGTCAATACAAAGAAAGACGCAAAATAAAATTTGTTTCCCAGGATTGGTTTGAATGAAAATGCTTGTCTTAGCATTATAGTTCATACATCTCAGCAACAGTGTAGACAAAGTTGGAAGTACAAGCCGTGATATCGAAGTAAGAATACAAAAGGGTATGCTTTTGTAAGTATAAAGAAATAAAGTCTTTATATAAAAATCGCAATCTTCAATCCAAATGTAAATTCAGTCCTACTGTATTGCTCTGAACATGAAGAGTAACTAAAGTAACAACCCAGAAGTTACAGACTTCCATAAATAGGTGCTCACGTAGAATCTTCTTCTTCTTTGATCCTTAGCCGCCGACTGTCAAAGCAATCAGTGGCCATCACACCTGGTGGCGTCTTGTAGGGCAGCAACAAACTGCTTCCACTTTGCTCGGTCGGCGGCTATCCTTCATGCAACGCCTCAGCTCTGGTTCATTCTTTGCATCTCGGTCTCCACAGTTCTCCGCCAAGTTGTTTTTAGCTGCTAGCCTATTACGTAGAATAGCAAGTTTGAAATGGTATGACAAGATCATCAATGTGAAACTGATGACAAGAACCAGACCTTTCGAATGGAAGGTGAGATGACGTTGGCTTTAGATAGGACACAGACTGAGGAAACCTGTTGTTTGCTTTACAAGGCAGTCCTTGTTCAGGAATCACCTGAGTAAGAGCTAGAGAGTGATCGAAAAATACAGAAGTGAAAAAAGTGACAAAGAAGTCATGGAAAAGTCTTGAGCAGAGAGCACAAGACATAAGACGTGGCACAAATTTATTGAAGGCCTTTGTATCTTTGGGAGCTGAAGAACTACTGATGAAGACTGTTGATTACCACGACTCTCGTGATCTCTGGAAGGATCTGCGCATGCCCAGTAAAAGGCTGAAATGTTATAATAAATGACTCTAGAAATTGCCGCCTTGTCGTATATGTGTTCAGCCACGCGCTTACAAACAGACAGCGATTTTGATAGAATTTCGGTTCTTGCCTTCAGGGAAGTACCCAGTTTTTATTTTATTTAGTTTTTATGTGTCCTATCTAGCCTTCACTTTCTTTCCTTTCCTGACGAAGGCCTTGTGGCCGTAACGTAGACTATTTTCTTTGTCTTTTGTCCTCGTAAGACGAATCACCTTTTTTCGATTTTTTTTCAAACCCATCCATCGTATTCCACGTCTTACCGCAGTTCCTCTCCACTTCCACTCCCTTACGGCAGTATTTGCTATGGGACTATTTTTATCTTTCGTATCGTCTGTCCGGGTTGTCCAGCATGTAATCAACCTCCTTCTCCCAACCAGCCAACTTAAGCTAAAACTTTAGATCTGATGCAGGAATTTATCTAAGTGGAAAGAGTCTTTCTTCGTTTTTTCCACCTGTGTATGCGTGTAGATGTGTCCTCTGTTCCCGAAAGCGCCTAACACTCCTTCGATCCAATTCCTACTGCCCTCCAGTGATATATCATGTAGAGAGCGTGATCGGGGCAGTCCAGCCATCATTGTGGCGGAACGCTCAAAATGTTTCATGGAAATAAATTATACTTTAGGTCTGCGGCTGATAATTTCATACCAAAACTGAAGTCATTAATGCAACATGTATTATTTCTATTATTGCAACACACAATTTGATTCCATTATTGCAATACAAATTTAATTATATTATTGCAACACAAATTTGATTCCACAATTAGAAACATAAATTTGGTTCTATTATTGCAATACGAATTTGATTCCATTATTGCAATTCCAATTTATTTCCATTATTAGAAACATAAATTTGATTACATGAAGATGAGTACTTGCATATAAGGAGAGCTACGCTTTTCAAGAAACCGAAAGAAAAAAAACTTTGCAATTTACAAATAACACTGCATTGTCTGGCTTCTTTCAAAACGAGGACTCGAGTAAACTCAGTAGGTCTACTAAAATATTAGAAATCTTTCGTTCAGTCATTCACAAACGCGGAGAAAACTCCACACCTGGAATTATGTTGGTTCTAGTAAACACGAGAACAGGTGTAAATTAACACTTCACATAAGTAATTTGTTTTCTTGGCTCTGCAATTGCATCGGAACAGGTGAAAATGCGTTACATTCCAACGCGAGCCAATTTTTTTTGGGTATGTTTGGAATAGTGTTGATGTGTGTCGTGTCTTGTTTTTATTTATGATTTAGTATGCGAATGCAATATCAGCGATTCTAATCCATTAATTTTTTGTGCACATAAATTAAGTTGTGATAAACAAGCAACAGTATTCAAAATTCAATTACTTGTGCATACCAGGACTATGGAGTCGGATTCGTGGAGTCGGTCGTTTTTTAGTTTAGTCGGAGTCGGAAAAAATGACCCGACTTCGACTCCGAATTTTACGAGACTTAAGCCCATGCAGATCCTTTTTTTTTTTTAAAGAACCCATTCAGTTTAAATTTAAAAAAAAAACAAAAAAAGCAGATTATTAAATACTGTGGATTTTCAGTTTTGTATTATTGTATTACTGAATGAATAGTTAAAAATGTAATCTATGAAAGTCACGTATTCATGTATTCACACATATACCATACTTTTACAAATAACTCCAAATAAGTGCGTAATTTTATGTCATGTGTCTAGTAAAAAAAAAAGTGTAGCCGGAGACGAGAATCGGAGTCCGACTTCTAAAATTTCAGGAGTCGAAAAATTGTATGGCCGACTCCACAACCCTGGTGCATACGATAACACATAAATAAATAAAAATGGAAACCCCAAAACGTGTGAGTAGTAAATAATAAACGAAACTACCTTTACTGTTACTGAGAAGACAAAAGTGACTCAGCTTTACATGACGCGATAATGGAAAACTCTGACCTGAAGTTCGTAGCCTCATCGTGTAAAACACATAGCTACAGAAACGAATAACGAAGCCTGAAAACTATAATATTTTTCCTAATATCTCAAGTCAGATAAAAATCAGTCACTGACCATAGTGTGTAGGCCAGCTAGTGATCGCAGTTTTTCATTTATTCAATCTTTATGTCACTCTGACTCTGCTCTACAGCTTTGTCATCTCTGTCGTCTGGCTCTGTATGTGTCTGACGCGTGCTCCACTAACTAACGTCAAATTAAGTGAGGCAATGTGACGAAGATATAAGAATGCCAAAAGACAGCTTGACCCAATGAACGTTCCGCAATCAATAGTAAGAAGATATTTTGATATTCTGGCAGGTAACACGGGGGTGGGAAAAGGGGGGGGGGGGGGGGGAAAGTGACGTAGAGACGCAAGTTAAGTGAAATATGATCGAGACAAACGTGTCACAGCAGTTATTCATTTGGGGGTCGTCCACATTTTACGTCAAGCAGTAAGAGGGGAGGGTGGGTCTAAAATTATGTGACGAAGTGTGACGATAGGCGGGAAAAAGGGGGCGGGGTTGAAAAAATGCGACGTCACACACACACACACACACACACACACACACACTCACTCACTCACTCACTCACGCACGCACGCACGCACGCACACACACACACACACACACAAACAAAATACAAGAGAGGCTTAGCTCTGTCTTAAATGATGTCGGAACAGAATAGATTTTGTAGCCTCAATAGTCATAGTCTACCTTTTTCATCAATAGTTAACAACTCTCTCGTCTACGACTTATATTAATATTATAATCTAAGCTGAAATATCCGATAATTGTTATAACCTTTAACATTTTTTTTATTTTTAATTATACATTTCTCTTTTAAATATAATACAGACTTTTACAATAAACCATGTTGATCTGGAAGCAAATGGACTTCTAGTTCGTTCTTCTTCTTCTTCCTCGTTCGTCCTGATAAGGACGTTGGTTGCGTTGTGTCTGTTTACGCCGTAGCTGCGATATCTGCGCCTTTCGGCCGACACATCCGACTTCAGCACGGCATTTTTTGGGACCGGGTTTGCCTTCCCTCTTCGATCCCTACTCTCTCAACCAGACTGCAGTGATGCAGCCTGTTTCCAGGACAACCACATGGAGGTGGAGTAGGGTCTTGGTCAGCTCTGGTTCGCTGACCCTGACGCAAGCAGTCAAGCTATGGTGTGACGTACGTCTAGTTTGACTAGTGAATTTTCCCTGATATGATGGATGATTTAAAGGGACCTTTAGCTTTTCATAACATTAGAACCCCTGAACATTTGTTGTAACTTTTCGTTTGCCAGAACGCATTCCACCGGGACTCATGTAGGATACAGCGACGAGATCAAAGAGACAGACCGAGGGATCTTAGGGGAGACTATCGGCGCTATCAAAGACAGTAGTTTTCCCTGATACGAGACGCAGTTGCTTGCCGCTAATTTCGCGTCTCGGTGTCAATCGAGGAACCGAGCGAACGGGGGAAAGCGAAACGGGCAGCAGCGAGCGGATACGAAGACCAGGGGGCGGTTTCTTCTCTTGATTTGGCGGTCAGATCCCCAAAAGTTCGTGAGATCAAATAAGTTGTCAAGTTTATCATGTCCCACTCAACTTACATTTCATTTTAGCTAAATAGACCATGAAGAACTAGACACGTTATCACTCGCTGGCCAGACCTTTACAGAAGCACTAGCTTTATTGAAATCTTGTTATAGATTTTCCCCTGGATTTTATATATATTTGCAGTGATTTCTATTTCTGTGCAAAGCGGTAAAATATATATTGTGTAAAGTGATCAGTGGTCTAGCTCAGTCATTCTATTTAAAGGGATTTTGTGTTAATTTAATCTATTTAATTAAACCATCTCAAGAGTTCCAGTTTTAAATATAATGATCTATCTATTATATTATTTCAAAAGATAATAGATGCTTAAATTAACTTTTAAAGTCGCGAAGGAATTTATAATTAATAAATTCAGTTAAGTCCTAGTTTTTATAGATGTGGGTTTTTAACCACTAGAATTCGCGCAGTGTTTATTAAATACATAATTAAATACTCGAGTGTATTATAGGCTTAACGGGAAATTCATCGCGCTTTAGAAGGTTATTTGTTTTCGGTATATTACATGTCTTTTTTTTTCTTTCATACAGAGTGATCGTAACCTGTGCGATCCCAGCATTAAGAAAGCAATAAAGAAATCAATCTAAGCAAAGCAAAGCATAAACAGTGTGTAGAGTTCCCCTGACGCAGAACTTGTTGAGACTGTGTAAATTTTTAATCTTTGAGGCGATTCTATGTTTGGAATTCCGCTATCTAACTTATAGCAAAGAAAGCACACCCAAAGACAAATTTAACGCACCATCAAACAACTTAAGTCGTAACGGGAAGAAGAACACTGGCCCGAGCTTTGTTAGTTTACTGACACAGAGAGATAATTCATAATTCCCTGAACAGTGATGTGACTAGTTTTCTCACTGGACTTAAACCATACCTCACGGATAAAGTGTACCAGCACGCGTAAGAATTTTATTATCCGCGGCATAGTCAAATAGACCACACCATCCTCACCCCGGTATCAGAGACCGTGCCCTCCCATAGAAACTGTTATTAAGAAAAGAGACACAACTACAGATTCATTTTCCAGCGATTACGGGACCCTTTTATGTGCTGACCGCCTACCCGATAATCTGGGGCTAGAACTTGAACAAACACTCATACATTTAGTTGAGGTGTAACTGCTGTTGTGTTATTCTATGGAGTGCAAGATTTTTTCACAATCGGTAAGTGAGAGCAAGATGAGTGAAGGCCTTTGCTAGCGCGTGTATGAATGACAGGAAATTAATTCTTTTGTGTGACCATTTTGTTAACTTGCTTACCTGGTAACATATATCTTTTCTGTATACCCTACATTGTTCCTTTAAGTGGGATAGTTGATAATTTGTTAACTCTGTTTAAAACCACCTCCTTTCCATTTGCTTAGTAAAGGGAAGAACAGCTGGGAAGAACGGGTTTTTTTTTCTATCACCTATACCTAACTTGGTAACACCTCTTTCAGAGTAATTAACTTTACTGTTAGGTTAACGTACCCGTGTTCCTGATATTATCTATCTCTGGACTGGGTTTGTCTTTGTCTAATGAGCGGGAAGGGCTTAGTCGATACCAATCTTCTTCACCCCCTCCCAAACTTGTTATTTGCATTTGTGTACTTATGATAATTTATGTAATATCTGATATTTTTAGTGATTGATGTTTTAAAGTGAATAAAATCACCTAAACTCATTTAGTTCTGTGTGTTGGATATACCCAAAGCCCAACATTTCCCCTATTCGTTTAATATAGTTTGTATCAACGTCGTGTGTGTGTTTGAAAACACCGAATCGGTGTGCGCGCAGATGCGAGTCTGGAAAACTGGCAAATAATTGTTTGACCAGGAGAGTGAAAGAGAAGATTGAGAGACACGATTTGTCGTAAATAAGTCTGTCTTTACTCTCCTCCAGCACGCTGTGAAGTAACTATTAAATCTCTACATTTTCTATCACTGAGCTTTCCATCATCATTTTCCACTCTAAACCGGACCACTATTTCTACGACTCTTTTCTCTCAAAATAAATTTACGACAATATTTGGCTGGCTCGTCTGGGATAATTTTGAGATACATTTGATGCACACATATTTGTGGGCTGGTTCTGGGATCTTGAGCTACATTTGAGGCAATCGCATAGCCGGGTTAAAGATATTTTGAGTCTGATTTAGTTTGGGTCTAACTAGGTAGAGTGTGAATGATTTGTCTTTGTGAATTAGGGAAATAAATAAATAATTACACCCCTAGACTAACGTTCTTTAAGTATTTGGGTTGTCCACACAGCATATTTACAGGTTGTTTTCTCTCCACAGCAGTAGAGAGTACAGATAAACAAATATATTTGCTATTATAATTATCCTCTGGCGGAGATAATTAAATTTCTTTCTTTATAAAAGTTGCTGGGATTGCGTGATTGTTTTACAGTCACTAAGGTTTTTGAAGTCAAAAAGAGTTGAGCTTAGCTAAAGACGGATTGTTCTGATTTAAAAAAAATTAAGTTAACAACGTCTCATCTCAATAATTGACTTTAGGGACGGAGTTTGTTGTCAGAGATTTAAAATTTAGGGGAAATTTTTTTTTTCCTTTTAAATTGTTTTAATATAAATTTTTCTCTACTGTTAGTAAAAGTAGATTCTTTTCCAGTGTAACTTACCATTTAGTGGCATAGTCGCTTGCGTTTAGAGCCTTAATTGCCAGATAATAGCAGCGATAAGTTTGCACAGTACAGGTAGGAGGTAACACAGGTAAATTTGTACTTGTGTTTTTTTTCTCGTAGCGGTTCAGAGTTCCTCCCTTTCGCGTTTCTTCTTACTAGTTCTCTAAGCATACTTCATCTTATTCTTTAACAATGGCAGAGAGGATAAAGATGAGGTCCATCTTGAGGCTGGAAGCGAAAGAGGCAGGATTAGATGCAGAAGCTGCAAACGCGTTTATTAACCAGGAATTGGAAATATATGACGCGGAGCAACAGAGAGCCGAAGCTGAGAGGAAGGCGAAGCAACAGAGAGCCGAAGCTGAGAGGAAGGAAGAGAAAGAAAGAACAGAGAGGAGAGAAGCCCAGGAGAGGGCAGATAAGAAAGAAGCGGAAGAACGTCTTTTGGAACAGAAGAAAATTGAAGCAGAGATGGAAACTCGCAGAGAGAGAGAGAGACAAGGAAAGACAGCATCAACTGGCGCTTAAGGCTCTAGAGAGTCGGGGCGCCTCTACTTCGACTAACGGAGAGCCGTCTTCGCCCCAGTCTCAATCAATGGACCTCTCCAGTACTCAATCTGCCCAATTAACTGCTATGTCGTTTTCTTTAGAATCTTTTCCTAGCCCTAACGAAAAAATTGACAGCTACCTAGAAAAATTCGAGAGACTCGCGAATCTTTATGGGTTAGAGAGTACCCGCTGGGCGCTCAAACTTTCAACGTCACTGAAAGGCAATGCTTATGACGTGTACACAAAGCTGGGACCGAATCAACATGATTACGACATGTTGAAAAAGGCCTTACTACAGCAGTTTGAGATGACTGCCCGAAAGTTTCTGCAGTTGTTCAGAAACAGCCGAAAAGAGAGCACGGAAACATTTCCACAGTTCTCTTCACGTCTCACGGGTTATCTGACAAAGTGCATTGAATTATCTGACCTACCTCTTTCATATGAGGGACTCCTCGAACTTTTTCTTGTGGAGCAGATAAAATCCACTTTGTCGAATGAAACACGTAGATTTTTGGCTGAACAGGGGGCAGTCAGGCTTGAAGACATACTCAATAAAGCCGAACGCTATAGCAATGCAATGGCCGAACTTCCCAGCACTAAACGTAAACCCACCGATGAGCCATCTCGAAAACAGAATCTAGAACAGGCATCCTATTCTTCCACTTCCTCTCAACATTATAACCAACGAGATAACAATACCCAGAAACCTCCCCAGGAAAATCGAAATTCTACAAAACCCGATACCCCCCCAACAAAAATTCTGATCAACCCAACAAGCCTACGTGGCAGCGCGGCCACCAAGGTCAAGGAAAAGGGAAGACCCCTACACCAGGAACGTCTGATCAGGGCAAACAAACCGGTGCAAACCGCATTGGATGTTTGCATACAGCCTCGAAAGGTAGAGTCAATGTCAGTGATTCTCAACCTGAGGGGGACCGACCCTCAACTCGAGGAACTGTAATTTTGAACGGTACCTCCACTACTTGTCTTTTTGACACTGGATTAAGTTTTGATTGTATTGTCGCTAGGCACCTAGTCAAACCCGGTCAGGAGACAGAGGAAACCGTCAAACTTAGTGGAGTTTTCAGGAGTGATGCACCCAGGACGCTTCCTATCGCACTGGTAGAAATACACTCTGACTTTGTCAGAGGAGTTATTAAAGCGGCCATAATGGATGATCCGATCTACCCAGTTATCCTGGGATGTAGATATGTGTTCATTGGGAGACCTAAGGAGCCGATTGTGGCAGCGGTAACCACAAGAGGGCAAGCCAAGAAGGAGAGGGAGCCTGCGCCAAACTTGTTGCCGAATGAACTGAAGGAGGCGCAACAAAAGGACCCTACTCTGGCGCCCTGCTTTAAAAAACTGCCCATGGCTAAGGACCCCAGACACAACGGAGACATTTTTTCTAAGGATGGTGTATTGTATCGTAGAACGGGCAACCCGGACACGGGGAATAACCAGCTCCTAGTACCGACGCAATACAGAAACCAGATCTTAGAAATGGGGCACTATCTTCCCTTTAGCGGACACATGGGACAAAACGCCACTATTCAGCGAATAAAAAACCACTATTGGTGGCCAGGAATGAACTCTGACATTGTCAGGTACGTGAAATCCTGCGCCCAGTGCCAACGGGTAGCACCCAAGCACTTGACACCCCCAGTACCTATGGGGCAAATGCCAATAGTAGGGACTCCATTTGAACGGGTTGCTGTCGACATTATTGGTCCTCTGGAAAAGACCAAAAGAAGGAACAGGTTCATCCTGACCTTAGTTGACACTTGCACTATGTGGGCCGAAGCCGTACCGCTACCATGCACTAATTCCAAGCATGTCGCAGAAGCCCTTGTGCAAATTTTTACACGGTTGGGATTCCCTCAACAAGTTTTGACGGACAATGGATCCCAATTCCGTAGCCTGTTAATGGAGGAGATCTTTAAGATCTTGAGGGCCAAACATATCCACACAAGTCCCTACCATCCGGCCGGAAATGGGCTCGTGGAACGTTTTAACGGTACCCTCACCATGATGTTACGTAAGCTGGGTCAGGAGAAACCGGAAGACTGGGACCAATATATATCGGCTGCCTTATTCGCCTACCGAGAGGTACCCCAAGCGTCTACGGGTTTTGCGCCAGCTACACTTTTATTTGGCAGACCTATTAAGGGGCCACTAGAAGCCTTACTTCGGTCCCTGACAGACCAGAAGGCTGACGAGACAGTCGTCTCTGCAAGCAAGTATGTATCTGAGCTTAAGGAAAGGCTAAAGCTAGGATGGGATCTAGCTACTACCAACCTTAAGAAAGCCCGCGCTAAAATTACTAAAAGATACAACAAAGCTGCAAAAGAGAGAGAACTACAACCAGGGGAGAAAGTCCTATTGCTACTTCCAACCGGAAGCAATAAACTTCGCATCGGATGGCAAGGACCGTTTACCGTCCTTAAAAAGATCTCACGTACCAACTACAAGATCTCCATCAAAGGAAAGGAGAAGGTCTTCCACATAAATCTGCTAAAGAAATATTTGGAAAGACCGGTGCCATCCTCCGAGCATCTCCTGGCTGTCGCCATAGCAACGGAAGACGAGGAAGATGATGATGGTTGCATGGAGTATTCACTGCAACCCACAGAATCCTTTAAAGATGTCAAGTTCGGCGACAATCTCTCACCAGAACAACAAACAGAAACTAGGGCTCTACTAAAACAGTACAGTGCAGTTTTAACGGATGTACCTGGTCGAACAAATCTCATTGAATTTGATATGAAATTAACAAACGAGACCCCTGTTCAAACCAGAGTTTACCCCATCCCGTACGCTAAAGCTGATGCACTTCGCGGAGAAATAGACAAGCTGCGTCAGGCAGGAATTATCAGTGAGTCTACATCTCCTTACAGCTCGAGCGTAGTGCTGTTGCAGAAGCCCAATAAGGAAGTTCGGCTGTGCATTGATTACAGGTTGCTAAACGCGGTAACGGAATTCCAGCCCGAACCTCTCCAAACTGTTTCTGAGTTGTTCACCAAGCTCAGCAAAGCAAAGATCTTCTCCAAGATTGACCTCAGCAAAGGTTATTATCAAATACCAGTCAAGGAGGAAATTAAACCTTTGTTAGCTTTCAGCACTAGTGAAGGACATTACACATTTAACGTGATGCCGTTCGGTTTGCATAACGCACCAGGAGTGTTCACCAGGATGATGAGGAAGCTTCTAGAACCTTTGCAAAGTCCCCATATCCATAATTTCATGGATGACATCTTAATTGCATCGGAAACCTATGAAGAACATATTGCTACGGTTGCTATGCTCCTCAGGAGACTACAGGAAACGGGTCTCACAGCCAGACCTAGCAAATGTCTCATCGGGTTTGAACAGTTAGACTTCCTGGGGCACACTATTTCTCACGGATGCAGTTGGCCTATTAAGAAGAACGTGGAGAAAATAGTGGCAGCAAAAAGACCCCGAACGAAGAAAGACGTACGTTCCTTCATATCGCTATGTGCATACTATCAGAAGTACATCCAGAACTTCAACGGACTGACGGCACCTCTGACTGACCTCACAAAGAAAGGTTGTCCTGATAAGGTCATATGGGATCAAAAGTGCGAACACGCGTATAGCACTTTGAAAGGACAGTTGTCTGCATACCCCATTTTGAGGTTGCCTGACCTCAAGAAACCTTTTTTACTGAGAGTCGACGCGTCAGGTCAGGGCATCGGGTCAACACTGCTTCAAGCCGATGACAGTGACCTGAACATGCTATTTCCAGTTGCCTATGGCAGTCGGAAATTAAATAAAGCGGAACGGAACTACAGCGTAGTTGAAAGGGAATGTCTTGCTCTGATTGACGGTATCAGACGCCATCATGAGTTTCTTTATGGTACATCTTTCACGGTGCAAACAGACCACGCTCCGTTAGCATTTCTTGGTGCCAATAAAGAATTTAACGCAAGGATCATGCGTTGGGCGCTTCTTTTAAGCGTTTATTCTTTCAAAGTGGAATATATTCCGGGAAGACAGAATGTCGGGGCTGATTTTCTGAGTAGAAACTGGTCTACAGAGGAAGAAGAGCAAACTGAAGATACCACTCATCCTAAAATCACCAATCAGGTCACCTCCATTGTCAAAAATGAAAACATGAAAAATGGTTTCATGTCTAAAAGTGGGGACGATTGTGACGTACGTCTAGTTTGACTAGTGAATTTTCCCTGATATGATGGATGATTTAAAGGGACCTTTAGCTTTTCATAACATTAGAACCCCTGAACATTTGTTGTAACTTTTCGTTTGCCAGAACGCATTCCACCGGGACTCATGTAGGATACAGCGACGAGATCAAAGAGACAGACCGAGGGATCTTAGGGGAGACTATCGGCGCTATCAAAGACAGTAGTTTTCCCTGATACGAGACGCAGTTGCTTGCCGCTAATTTCGCGTCTCGGTGTCAATCGAGGAACCGAGCGAACGGGGGAAAGCGAAACGGGCAGCAGCGAGCGGATACGAAGACCAGGGGGCGGTTTCTTCTCTTGATTTGGCGGTCAGATCCACAAAAGTTCGTGAGATCAAATAAGTTGTCAAGTTTATCATGTCCCACTCAACTTACATTTCATTTTAGCTAAATAGACCATGAAGAACTAGACACGTTATCACTCGCTGGCCAGACCTTTACAGAAGCACTAGCTTTATTGAAATCTTGTTATAGATTTTCCCCTGGATTTTATATATATTTGCAGTGATTTCTATTTCTGTGCAAAGCGGTAAAATATATATTGTGTAAAGTGATCAGTGGTCTAGCTCAGTCATTCTATTTAAAGGGATTTTGTGTTAATTTAAATCTATTTAATTAAACCATCTAAGAGTTCCAGTTTTAAATATAATGATCTATCTATTATATTATTTCAAAAGATAATAGATGCTTAAATTAACTTTTAAAGTCGCGAAGGAATTTATAATTAATAAATTCAGTTAAGTCCTAGTTTTATAGATGTGGGTTTTTAACCACTAGAATTCGCGCAGTGTTTATTAAATACATAATTAAATACTCGAGTGTATTATAGGCTTAACGGGAAATTCATCGCGCTTTAGAAGGTTATTTGTTTTCGGTATATTACATGTCTTTTTTTTTTCTTTCATACAGAGTGATCGTAACCTGTGCGATCCCAGCATTAAGAAAGCAATAAAGAAAGCAATCTAAGCAAAGCAAAGCATAAACAGTGTGTAGAGTTCCCCTGACGCAGAACTTGTTGAGACTGTGTAAATTTTTAATCTTTGAGGCGATTCTATGTTTGGAATTCCGCTATCTAACTTATAGCAAAGAAAGCACACCCAAAGACAAATTTAACGCACCATCAAACAACTTAAGTCGTAACGGGAAGAAGAACACTGGCCCGAGCTTTGTTAGTTTACTGACACAGAGAGATAATTCATAATTCCCTGAACAGTGATGTGACTAGTTTTCTCACTGGACTTAAACCATACCTCACGGATAAAGTGTACCAGCACGCGTAAGAATTTTATTATCCGCGGCATAGTCAAATAGACCACACCATCCTCACCCCGGTATCAGAGACCGTGCCCTCCCATAGAAACTGTTATTAAGAAAAGAGACACAACTACAGATTCATTTTCCAGCGATTACGGGACCCTTTTATGTGCTGACCGCCTACCCGATAATCTGGGGCTAGAACTTGAACAAACACTCATACATTTAGTTGAGGTGTAACTGCTGTTGTGTTATTCTATGGAGTGCAAGATTTTTTCACAATCGGTAAGTGAGAGCAAGATGAGTGAAGGCCTTTGCTAGCGCGTGTATGAATGACAGGAAATTAATTCTTTTGTGTGACCATTTTGTTAACTTGCTTACCTGGTAACATATATCTTTTCTGTATACCCTACATTGTTCCTTTAAGTGGGATAGTTGATAATTTGTTAACTCTGTTTAAAACCACCTCCTTTCCATTTGCTTAGTAAAGGGAAGAACAGCTGGGAAGAACAGGTTTTTTTTTTCTATCACCTATACCTAACTTGGTAACACCTCTTTCAGAGTAATTAACTTTACTGTTAGGTTAACGTACCCGTGTTCCTGATATTATCTATCTCTGGACTGGGTTTGTCTTTGTCTAATGAGCGGGAAGGGCTTAGTCGATACCAATCTTCTTCACCCCCCCTCCCAAACTTGTTATTTGCATTTGTGTACTTATGATAATTTATGTAATATCTGATATTTTTAGTGATTGATGTTTTAAAGTGAATAAAATCACCTAAACTCATTTAGTTCTGTGTGTTGGATATACCCAAAGCCCAACATTTCCCCTATTCGTTTAATATAGTTTGTATCAACGTCGTGTGTGTGTTTGAAAACACCGAATCGGTGTGCGCGCAGATGCGAGTCTGGAAAACTGGCAAATAATTGTTTGACCAGGAGAGTGAAAGAGAAGATTGAGAGACACGATTTGTCGTAAATAAGTCTGTCTTTACTCTCCTCCAGCACGCTGTGAAGTAACTATTAAATCTCTACATTTTCTATCACTGAGCTTTCCATCATCATTTTCCACTCTAAACCGGACCACTATTTCTACGACTCTTTTCTCTCAAAATAAATTTACGACATATGGGTCGCTGACTGCATTCTCTATTGCTGCATCTTTGGGTCCCTAGTTCGTTCAATGGAGGAACATCTTACTTTCCCGTGATAATGATACCAAACAGAAATCGTTCATTGTCTACAACTTCAGTGGGTTGTATTCTTCACTTTCTGCGCTTTCTTCATTTTCTGGATTTGCTACTGATGTTGTTCGAGGATTCCTCAGCAAGAGAGAGGTTGGTAAGAAAACGAAGATGGCTGTATACCGCTCCACCTATGTCCCAGTCTTGACATATGGATGCGAGTCATAGGCAATGACTACAACCCATAAAAGCCAGATCCAAACCTCAGAAATGAGGTATCTGAGGAAGGTGGTTGAAGTAACAAGAAGAGACATGGTACGCAACCAGACGATACGTCAAGGCCTTAAATCCTACCCCCTGCAGACCCAAGTAGAACAGTCCCAATTAAGATGGTTTGGCCATGTCTGGAGAATGGGAAAAGATCGGATACCACGACAAGCATGGGAAACAAAGAGCCAAGGATCCAGACCCCGAGGACGACCCAGAGTCCGCTGGGAGGACAACATTAGACAATCTTTGAAGGACCGAGGACTAGAATGGAACCAGGCCATGAGGAAGACAGGCGATAGGATAGTCTGGCGCTCTCTCTTCCAAACCTCTACACCTCACGGTAGAAGGGGAACGACTAAGTAAGTAAGTTGTTCTTTTTATATATACATTTAGTAGTAATGGTTATAGCAAACAGCCTTATCGAACACCTATGGTTATATCAAGTGCTTCAGTTAGTCCATGTGTTATTCTGACAACACAACACTCTTGCATGTATGGTAAAGAGCTCTCGCATCATCTAATAACTGCCCCTGTATTATGTAGTCTTTTAATTCTGTGACGCTTATCTCCATTGGTCTACCGTAGCGGTCCACAAATGGTGACCAGAGAGTTAAAGGATGAGTTTATAGAAGGTACTAACCTTTGCACAAGAATTAGTCTTAGCAGTCAGATAAATAGGAGGAATGGGTTCCTATTTTAGGGAGTCTCGCAGGATCTGAGGAAGGCAATTACAAAAAAATGTGTGCTGTCTGTTTTTGTAAAATTTGTATCCACGTCGTTCTTCTGCGACATAAATATTTGTCACTATGTGACAACAGACTCGTGTTCCATGAGCTCCCAGGCAAAGGTAATTCAGCAAGATATAAAAATAATTTGATATATCTTTATACATGTATTTAAAATGAGTTCATTTGGGTGTAAACATCAACTTTCTATTAACCAATTTATCAACACCTAGGGATTTATATTTACTTATACCCACACATATATATTTATTTATGAAATATATTTGGAAAACAAGGTTAAAATAAGAATGTTTAATTTAACAAAAACAGGTCCAGATAAGTTATCTCTTAAGTCACATGCTTTCTTCAAAGGGAATTATTTTAAATTTCGTAAATGGTCCATGTACTGGGTTTCATCCTTAAAACGTAACTTTAGCAGTTTGCGATGATGAGTTGTCGCTAGAGGCTTGCGTTAGTGATCATGGGTCTACATGGATCCTTGACGTTTCTTCTCACATCAGGAGTCTACTGTCGCTTGGGATCTCGTTAGTTTTATACGTCGGTCTCATAAGTAGGCCTCCTTGGATGTCTTCTGGAACCGTCTCTTAGGATTGGTGTCCTGAAATAAGTACTAGGAACTAAGGAGAAATGAAAAATAAAATTTCCCATAAATCTTTTGTCTCCTGATGTAGAAATCAAGAGATCTCCACTTTCCACTACCATTTCATCTTCCTCATATTCTTTCCGATGCCCATGAACCAAAAAGCTCTTGGTCCCGAGACAGATTAAAGTGTAATAGGAGAGTGAAAGAGTGGAAAAGAATCATAATATAATATACAACAATCTATCAATCTGGTATGGCTGACTCTTCTGTACAGAATGGTCGCTAGTGATTACTGCAGCAGTCTAGAAACAGTCTTCCCAAGTGGAACTAATGATAATGATTAAGCTACAAAATCCTAGTTTAATTATTTGGTGTAGATTCATGGCAACAGTGACAATGAATACACTATCTGAAGTTTTGCTCTTTTAATTGAAATGTTTGCTTCTGGTATTAATTGCATCCTATACTAGAAGTCTTTCTAATCTTCTCTTTGGCATCGTCTCGCTCTGCGTGATGGAAGTGGAAATACTGAGTCTTTAACACACGAGTCTTATATCCGAAAATGGTACCCACGCAAACTTTATTTTCAAGGTTAGTTTATGTACTAAACTAATTACCACTATAGGGGTGTCTTAATTTGTATCACTCAGTCCTACGCATCTTTTATTATTGAGCAGGGTATTTTTTATTAAAAGAGGTGAGATAAGATCCCTAATCTACCTGTATTGCCCGATCTGATTGCGTCACAAATTTCCTGCCAGTATGGGGATCTGTCCCTGTCTTAACTTTACAGTATTTTTCCGTCTCATCTCTCCGGGACACAAATTAGGTAATTCTAGGGTTTTTATCAGACAGATTAATACATTATCTTGCCATACACGACCGTTCAACTCGCATGCTTAGGATAAGCGACCAGGTGACCAAGGTGTTTGAATTTTATGTTACTGCCGCGTCCAAGCGTTCATTTTTCTCAATTATAGATAACAACATGCGACCAGTGTCCGTACCTAGCAATCTTGACCAGGTTGTTGTGATCTAAGGGGAGCGTACGATCGTCGATATGAGAAAACGAAAAGATAATTACCGATAAATGAGGGCGAAAAGAAAGATAGTAAAAAATTGGAGACAAAATGAATGAGCGAATGACGTTTCGTCACAAATACTGACCGAAATTTCTCTCTCGAAATTTATCGAAGGCCTTTTCCTGGCACATAAATACTAAGTTTGGTTGAATTAAATATTCTATTTTTATTTAGCTTAACTGTCTTAAGGTGAGCAAAGCATCAGTACATCTCATTCCTTTCCTGAATCCAAATTGGGTCCTGCTCAACTGTGGTTCAGCGATGGGTTTTATTCTTTGCCCAAGTATTTTTGCATAAAACTTTCCCGTGTAACTTAATAGTGAAACACATAGTATGTGTCACACTTTTATTTTATTTTATTACTTTTCTTTTTCCAAATTCGTACTCTATGACATTTTGCCAGACTTCTGGAACACTTCTATCTGCGCATGCTAGAGTTAACATTCTTTTCAGCCATTTGACTCATACAACTGACGAGCTCCCCATGGAACACGTAACCACAACTGCAGCTGGGCCCCCTGCTATGGAGTTCGTGCACTGTGCTGAGAGCCTACATAAAGCGTACACATGCTCTTGCAGCAGTGGTGTCTGTAGCGATTTATTTTGCGTAATGAGATTCTTTAAATATCGTGCATTTTCTTTTATTAACATTGCCCAGTTTCATATCTTTTTTTGTCAAACATTGACTTTCTATGTCTCTGCCCAGTCTCCCTTTCTACTGGCTCGAACATGTGTCCAGCGTATTATTATCTTTATTTCCGTGAGTATTTAACAACAAAAAATAACCGGGTAGTTATCTTCCCAATCTGTTGTTGGATATCTTTTGCGTTTGGTTTGATTTAAGGACTATCTTCGTTGCGCACAGACAACTCCATCAGTGATCCGATCTCCTACCTTAGATCACACAAGGAGGATCTCAGCACAGTGCACGAATTCCGTAGCACCAACTAGAACCCCCTTGTGTGTACATAGGAATCACATCTATAGATATTTTTGTGGTGTGTACGTTTCTAATTTTTAAATTTTGCCAGAGCAGCGGCCTGATAGGCATACTCTTTACGATTTCCAACGTGCGCAACGTGCACAAGGGACTTCCTGTTTTTTCGCCCTTATCCGAGAAGGCTAGACGTTCAATCTCACTACCCAGGAGAGACAAAGGGGGAGTATGACATCATTAGGATCACTGGTTTTGAAACAAATTTACATACATTATATTCCCTCAACTAGGAATCGAACCCGGTACTTCTAGAATTCGAGGCGGACGCCATGCCCCTTAGCCACTCCGACCCCCATCCTTTTACGTTTACTAAATTCTAACCATTCTTACTTTTACGTCCATATATAAAATGTTTCCAGTTTGTTATTCTCATTTTGTTTATGAGGCTGTGTACATATAAAGATAAATGACTTTGTTTACGTTTGTGCTTTAGAACAGGATTTGTTGAATGAAAATAGATTAGTTAAATTGAAAATGGCGCGTTAACGACAGGATGTTTATTATGACATATTTGGTAGGACGAATTGGACGCATCTCATGAAAGAGAAGAAAACAAATAAAGAGGTCCTAAAAGACCTTCGTATGAAAAGAGAATTAGTGAAGATGATCAAAATTAGACAGCGAAAATATTTTGGCCATGTAAAAAGACATAACACCTTGCCGGAGGCCATGATGAAAGGCAGAGTTGAAGGCTAACGGGTAAGAGGAAAACAGCGCTGTAAGTGGGGAGATAACGTCAAGACACAGGCAGGAAAGTGGCTGTTAGAGTGCATCACCAAGACAAGAGACGGGCAGGAAAGTGGCTGTTAGAGTGCATCACCAAGACAAGAGACGGGCAGGAAAGTGGCTGTTAGAGTGCATCACCAAGACAAGAGACACACAGGAAAGTGTCTGTTAGCGTGCATCACCAAGACAAGAGACGGACAGGAAAGTGTCTGTTAGAGTGCATCACCAAGACAAGAGACACACAGGAAAGTGTCTGTTACAGTGCATCACCAAGACAAGAGACGGGCAGGAAAGTGGCTGTTAGAGTGCATCACCAAGACAAGAGACAGACAGGAAAGTGTCTGTTAGAGTGCATCACCAAGACAAGAGACAGGAGATCCATTACAGTCGAACGCCGTTGTAGAATAGCAACTGATGATGATGATATGGCAAAGCAGGCGTTGGAGGAGTCAATTTTGTAATAGTAATAGCTAGAATAAAACTGTCAAGCTTATAGGAAACGCATTCTAGCTACATTACTGCCTTTGATCTGAGTCTAAAAAAAATCTCTTTATTTCAGCTCTGCATTATAATATCTTTTTTTCCACCTGTGAATTTTTTAGATTTTTCTGCCCTTAATATTTTGTGCTCTAGCTTACTTCTTAGCAACCCAATGAAACTGATGCGTTGTTAATTCCTAAGCTATTTAATCAATACAGGATGTTCACAAAGACGAGCGTCTTTGAGAAACTAACATTATTTGTAAAACGTCTTTGGTGTTCTACTCGTGACCTACAAAGATATTTGTAAGTAGAAAATAATATTTATTAAATGACGTACAGAATGTCCGCAAAGACCTGCGCGTCATAAATCCTATATATAAAATCCCAGCGTTTTCTGTCAGTGCGTAACGCTAAGGGATACAACTTTAGTTGAAAGTTAGACATTAATTGTATTGTTTCCCTTATATATACACTCCCGAAAATAGAAACACTTACCAAAGAACAATGCGCAAATGACGGTGTGCCCAAAAATATATTTATAGAATGTGTGACCCCGTATACACACATTGGGATCCTCGCTGCTGCTATGTAGTTCGTGGTACTGTGGTATTGCACAGTGGTTAAAAAAAAAATAATTTTGAATAAGTAAAATTGCCGTTAGGTATTGGTGCTTTTGAATTTAATTCCCGTCTTATGACGGGCTTTTACACTAGTAAAATAATATTGGTTATAAGGGCTCGTACTTTAGTGTGCTCCAAACGTGTCCTCCTTCAAAGATAGTTTGATTTCTCTGTTAACTCTTTACGGAGCATAGAGCCAGCACTGAAGCTGGTCCCCTTGCAGGAAGCCGTCACAACACAATCTCATCTTTTTGCAGCCGTGGGTTTCTGTGACAATACGTTTTACATGATGAGGGCGCCAGCCCCCCCCCCCCCCCTACACAACATCATATAAGTCGACTTGTATGACATGACTGAGTTTACAGTCGATTTATTCTTTCTTTGTTTCTTCCAAGATTCCCGAGAACTATATATGACATTTTTACAAAAATAACATAGGATGGCTTTGAAGGACGTCCAGGATGTCTGTAAAGACAATTTAGAACCATTAGTAAAATGATATTATTTGTAAGGAATCTTACTTCAGTGTGTTCTAAACGTGTCCTAAAAAGATATTTACAAAGAGAAAATAAGATGTCTTTAAATGATAATTATTTTCTGTCCCGATGAAGCGAAACACCAGAGTCGGCTTATTCATTAAGCACTTTAAGCACGTGCTTAGGGCATTTTCCTACCAGAGTCACCCAAAAATAAAATAAAAATTAACAAACACATTGTAATAAATTGTTGATTTTAAATTTGAATGAATTGTATGTAACTACTTCGATCTGCATGCTTGAGTACTTTGATTTGTAATGATGGAAACACTGGCATTTTCCATAATATTTTTTTTATCTGCTCAGTAGTGCTCAGTGAGGAAATGTAAAATATGGGAATATTACTAAACTAAAAAACAAGAACATGTGAAATATGTTACTGTTCGATAAAATCTCGGGCCAAATCATGGATTTCGCAATTGGAAAATCTAAAATGGAGCTATTTTACAGCAAACATTTCAGATAATTCTTGGTTGAATTCAAATAATTTAAAAAAAATACATTTTCTGTCGTAATTTTGTTTTTTGTTTTTCATTTTCATATTTTGTAAAAAGGAAAAAAAGGGGGGGGGGGGAAACGGGTATTTTGAGGGTGTCTCTAAAGAGACGAGGAAAGAATTGAACCCCTGCCCCCTCAGGCATGTTACAGGCAACTAATGTGAGGTTGTGTCTCGTGCTGACAACCTATTCATGTAAAACAACTTGCTACAGAAACCACGACTACAAGAACATGCGAATGCAAAGTGCAGGCTTCCTGCAAGGGGACCAGCTACAGTCGTAGCTTCATGCTCCGTAAGGAGCGCAAAGGAAAAAGATTACGATTTTGTAAGAGCGTAATGGGGGGGGGGGGGGGGGGGGGAGCACTATAACTTTTTCAGGTTAAGACTGTTGGAATTTGGCATCAAATGTAAGGCTAGCAGAGATGGTCGTATGAGATGATGCATCCGTCGTGTATACAACCAGCGAGCTACAGGAACAGTTAGCATTCACACACTTCGACATATACTGAGGGAGTGAGCACCAATGGGTTTGCCCGGAGTGAAATGATGTGGATTCTGTACAACAACTTTTTCTGAGCTTAGGGCCCTGGAAGGCATTAATTGGGCACAGCTAAACACATTTTGAAATCGCTGTTTGAGATATTCCATGTGGACTATTTTTAGAGACTAAATTTACTGTTATCTACAGATAGCGAAATAGATAGCTAAAGTGACTGTCATATTAAAAACAAAAGATAGCAGTGTCTTTTTTAAGAACTGTAATACAGTGAAAAAAACATAAACTTAATATACTATTACCCTATTTTATCAAGTCATGTGAAACTCATGGAAAGAACAAGATAAATACATGTGGAACTAGATGTGAGGACACAAGCTTGTGTTGAATAAGACACACAATGAGAAATCTAGGTGGTAGATCTACAAGGCAGTCCTTGTACTAGGATCCTCAGGGTAAAAGAAACTGAGGAGGAACAAAAACACATCGACAGGGGCGATAGAAAAGGGACATAGAAATAAAAGAGATGAAGACAACACGGATAAATCCTGAGCGGAAAAAAAATTCAAGACAAGAAGGTATGGCGTGTATTTGTTGAAGGCCTGTAATCCACACATAATAAATGCAAGAAATGGTAACAAGATTGAACTTGAAGAAATACCACTGCAAGATATGGAATCTTACACTTATCTTGGCAGTAATAAAGACAAAGTACGAGGGACAGACAACGATATCAAAATAAGAATACAAAAAGCAAGAGAAGCTTGCAATGCATTCGGAAATATATGGAGATTAAGAGAAATCATGTCCAAAATTAAAATAATAATCTTCAACTCAGATGTCAAGTCAGTGCCATTGAAACATGGAGAACAACAAATACAACAACCAAAAAACTTCAGACTGTGATAAATGGGCGCTTGCGTAGAATAGAAGGATTAAAATGGTATAACAAAGTCACCAAAGTGGAACCTGATGACAAGAACCAGTGGAATAAGAGATAAGAAGAGATCGCTGGCGATAGATTGGACACACATTGTGGAAACCTGTGGATAGCATTACAAAGCAGTCCTTGTTCTGCAACACAAAGGGTATGAGAGGGTATGAGAGGGTATGAGAGGGTATGAGAGGCAGAGGTAGACGAAGAAAAACACGGAGAAGAGAACTGGAGACAGAAATGACAATGATGCGAAAAACGTAGAAAGAGTATGAGCTAATGGCACGTCACAGGATGACTTGGCATGTGTTTGTTGAAGGTCTATGCTCCTTGGGGAGCTAAGGACTAATGATTGACTCATTTATTATAATCCACACGGAGCTGAAAGGCAATGAATGAATTATTTAATAATCATATCACGCTAGGTTTTGTGAACACCCTGTAGATAGGTGTTAGTCCTCCATTTCCACGTAAGAAGTTAATGAGGCTGTAATATGCTAGCAGTATAGCCCTCTCTCTTTAAATATCCCTCCCTCTTTAAATATCCTCGAAGAAAGATTCATTTTATGTGTGTGTGTGTGTGTTTTGCCTTTTATTATGGTTTTGTCTGTGTGTGTTTTTCTGGGTTTTTTTTAACGCTTTAGCACATGACACACTGACCTGGTCATTAATAACTGAACTATTTCTAAGATGCCTTTGATGATCTATCATTATGTAAGACTTATTGATAGCAATGGCGACGTCAAATGAATAGAGCAATATGCAGTAGAGGGGAATTAGATAGAGCGATAATCTTTTAAAAAAAACGCTTGCACGCACGTGCAAATGCAACACAAATATGTGATCCCAGAAAAACGTTGGGGTTATTGGCTGTTTAAAAAAAATAAAAAACAAAAGTGAAGTTTTGTGTAGAGGAGAAAAGGAAAACTTTTGTGATAATCTTTCTTTTATCCCATTGTACCGGAAAGCATTAGAGGGAGAATTAATCATCAGTTTGCTAATCTGCACATAATGAGGCATGGTGTGGTATTTTGTTATTTTTCTTAAGAATTACTGTTATCCCTTCGATTTTTCTTCTGCTGGGTCATACCCTATTTGTGAAAGCTTTCCACTAGTGTTTGTCCAGCGACATTCATCGAAATTACCGGTATAATATCAGACACATATATTGTACCGTGTAGCAGTGCAGCTGTGCACAATTATACTTGTTTTTCTTTTTTTTTAAACCGAAAATGGAAAAGTGGAGCGCTTAAATTAACACAAAATGGATTTTATCGCTGCAATAGTATTTGTGATGCTATGGTGTTGAATAAGATGTAATCTGATCAAAGAAGTTCGAGGACTGGAATCCTTTGAAATGTGGATCCGCAGTACAATGGGGCGCATTCTCGTGGAAACAGAAACGAATAAAGAGATCGGGGAATAAGGTAAATTATGAATTATTGTAGAAATAATAAGCAAATTATAGTATTACAGGACAGTCTGCGTTTTGAAATCCCCAGGTCAAGAGAGGTAGTGAGATCACAAAACATGTGGAGAAAAGAGTCAGAGACATAAATGAAAGGAATAAGAAAGACATGGAAAAACCTTCAGCGGATGGCATGGACTAGGAGCTGTTGGCATGGACCAGGAGCTGTTGGCATGGACCAGGAGCTGTTGGCATGGGCCAGGAGCTGTTGGCATGGACCAGGAGCTGATGGCATAGACCAGGAGCTGTTGGCATGGACCAGGAGCTGTTGGCATGGACCAGGAGCTGTTGGCATGGACCAGGAGCTGTTGGCATGGACCAGGAGCTGTTGGCATGGACCAGGAGCTGATGGCATGGACTAGGAGCTGTTGGCATGGACCAGGAGCAGTTGGCATGGACCAGGAGCTGTTGGCATGGACCAGGAGCTGTTGGCATGGGCCAGGAGCTGTTGGCATGGGCCAGGAGCTGTTGGCATGGACCAGGAGCTGTTGGCATGGGCCAGGAGCTGTTGGCATGGGCCAGGAGCTGTTGGCATGGACCAGGAGCTGTTGGCATGGGCCAGGAGCTGTTGGCATGGACCAGGAGCTGATGGCATGGGCCAGGAGGTTTTGGCATGGACCAGGAGCTGATGGCATGGACCAGGAGCTGATGGCATGGACCAGGAGCTGTTGGCATGGACCAAGAGATGATGACATGGACCAAGAGATGATGACATGGACCAAGAGATGATGGCATGGACCAAGAGATGATGGCATGGACCAGGAGATGATGACATGGGCCAGGAGCTGTTGGCATGGACCAGGAGATGATGACATGGACCAGGAGCTGTTGGCATGGGCCAGGAGCTATTGGCATGGACTAAGAGATGATGCCATGGACCAAGAGATGATGCCATGGACCAAGAGATGATGGCATGGACCAAGAGATGATGGCGTGGACCAAGAGATGATGACATGGACCAAGAGGTGATGACATGGACCAAGAGATGATTGCATGGACCAGGAGCTGTTGGCATGGACCAAGAGATGATGGCATGGACCAGGAGATGATGGCATGGACCAAGAGATGATAGCATGGACCAGGAGCTGTTGGCATGGACCAAGAGATGATGGCATGGACCAGGAGCTGATGGCATGGACCAGGAGCTGATGGCATGGACCAGAAGCTGTTGGCATGGACCAGGAGCTGTTGGCATGGACCAGGAGCTGTTGGCATGGACCAGGAGCTGTTGGCATGGACCAGGAGCTGATGGCATGGACCAGGAGCTGATAGCATGGACCAGGAGCTGATGGCATGGACCAGGAGTTGATAGCATGGACCAGGAGCTGTTGGCATGGACCAGGAGCTGATGGTATGGAGCAGGACCTGATGGTATGAGTTTGTTAAAGGCATGTGCCCCTGAGGATCTCTAGAGTCATGATGATTATTGTAGACATAATGAAAGAGAACAGAAGTATAGGAATAAATATTTTGGACACATCGAGGATTAAAACTATAGTAAAAGCAAAGGTTGGCCGTAGATTGGCAGGATGACATAAAAGATACGAATGGAAAGACAGCTTGAAGCCTATTAGAGTGTATCAATGAGGTAAAATTCCGAAAAAAATTGACGGCATTTTGAAATTCATTTCCTACAAAATGTAGAATCATAATACATCATGGCAGCAATATAAACACTGTTGGAGGAACTGACAGTGGTGTCAGTTTGACGGTGCGAGAGACGAAGTGTGTTTAGGAAGAATAATTCTTGAATATGTTTGTTATGTTGTCGTCACTCTCTCTGGCCTACTTTCACACACACTCACGTTCCGCAGTCACAGACAAATTAATTCTCTTGGTGACAGGGGTCTGTGGTAAAGTGGGATGATATAAATATTTATAGGGGACTTAGTGTACTGACTGAGATCAGCTGTGAAGGTATCTGTATCTAATAGGTGTAGTGTTTTACAGATAACCTTACTTGCTACTGGTTCCAAAGGTTGTTATTGCCGGGAGTTGTAGCGAGGATAAGCTCTCACTGCAGATAAAATACTTCTATGGCACGCGCCTCAAACAGCCTCTGACAACCAAGTCCAGCTCCCGGCCTTCACGTGTGGCTCAATTTGAGCCCTGCGGAACTGTTTCCACTGACGGGAGAAGAGGCAAAGGCGAGCGACTGGCGCCTTAAAACCAGCAGCTTCGGGCAGATAGGGCTCGTGATCCTTGGTTGGTAGCTTATCTAAGAGAAGGAACTCTGAATTCAAACCACCGCTGCCTTGCGGGAATATCCATTTATGGAATTGGCTTCGGGAGTAAACCCTGAGGATAAATCCGGAGTCGGAGTCCCTAAGGCAGTCTAATGTCGATTCGACATTATTCTGGCAACTCCTGCGACATGGCTGGTACCAAACTGTATCGGCTACTGCCGTTCCTTTGAATCTACCGGCTGTGTGGAGAGGGGGAACATGCTGCATGGGCAACAGCTTGATCTCCATATAACTGTGCCCAAGCTCGCGCCCTGGAGAGGACACTCCAGCTTCTTTTTGTGGCGTTAAACAAGGCTGTGTTCTGGCTCCGACCCTCTTCGGAATCTTCTTTGCCTTACTCTTGAAACATGCATTCAGAGATGCAACTGAAGGAATATGCCTTCACACTAGGTCAGATGGCCGTCTGTTTAATCTTTCAAGGCTGAAGGCAAAAACAAAAATCAGAAGAGTCACTATAAGAGACTTGTTGTTCGCTGATGATGCTGCAGTCGTCACTCAAAGCCAACAGGAGCTTCAGAGCTTGATGAATCGCTTCACTAAAGCATGCAAGGACTTTGGCCTCACAATAAGTCTAAAGAAAACGAATGTGCTGAGTCAGGATATGGGTGCTGCACCAGTTATCACTATTGATAACTATGAATTGGCAGTGGTGCACCACTTCACATACCTAGGGTCTACCATCAATGACAAACTCTCACTGGATACAGAAATCGACAGCCGCATTGGCAAAGCTGCAGCTACCTTTGCCCGCCTCACATCGCGTGTTTGGGGAAACTCTAAACTCACAATGAAGACCAAAGCTGCGGTATATAATGCCTGCGTCACCAGCACACTCCTATATGGCAGCGAGACCTGGACGACCTATGCTAAGCAAGAAAGAAGGCTCAATACCTTCCATTTGCGGTGTCTACGCCGCATCCTCGGCATCTCGTGGAAAGATAAAGTGACAAATGTCGAGGTGTTGTCACGTGCTGGCCTTCAAAGTATGTATACTTTTCTTAGACAGCGCAGACTTCGCTGGCTTGGCCATGTTCGCCGCATGGAAGATGGTCGTATCCCAAAAGATATCTTCTACGGACAATTAGCAGATGGCAAGAGAACAGTTGGGCGACCACAGCTGAGGTTCAAAGATGTGTGCAAGAGAGATATGAGGGCACTGGACATGGATCCAGCAACATGGGAGGATGAAGCTGCCGATCGCACTAAGTGGCGATGCTATTTACGGCGCCACCTCAGATTGGGCGAAGAGAGGCTCACACAAGAAGCAGAGGTGAGGAGAAAACGTCGAAAGGAGCACCAGGAAAATAAGCAGCTGAGGGCTGTCACCTTAGGGGCGCATTCCCATAGTCAGTTATGACTGAAGGGGCTATTATTATTATACTTGCTACCACATTTATATCAATAATGGATATCCTGATTCAACTACACAGTGAACTAGGAATCCCAATCAAATGTAATTACAAGTAGTATGTACACAGTTTATAAATATAATCTTTGTGTTGACATATTTGATTATTCTTATCCTATGTGTGTAAGTTGTGAAGTAGTAATATGAGGTAATACTGGTTTTGTTTTTCACGCTAGATTGTTGTTTGTCATCATGACTTCAAGTGTTTGATTATCTTGGAAATAGTATTGGGAAAAGTTCACAGTTCCTGTCATTTGAACAATTTATTGTCCCTCTGTGTTTAATATAATGTTAATTTTAGAGGGGGGGCACATAATGTTGAGCTCCTCTGGCCACAGAAGCTTATCTTTCGTGATGGCGGCAGGAAAAGACTCCTCTGCTCGATTGCTTCACTGTGTTCTGGAGACACCTCACTGGTCACTATCTGGACCAAGGAGTATGCTGTCAGCCTCTGGATTCAGCAAAACTCAGACCAGGTGCTGCTTCAATAACTTAGGACCACGGTCCCTGAAACAAGAAGGTTGTACCTCCTATTTCAGAACTAATTTATAATCTATTTCTACACTGAACACAATACATAACAAACACTGAGTTCAGAGCGGTAGGCCAACTGCTAGCTTCATCTGAAACAATTTACACCAGTATACTCCTCCCTAATGGTTACTACGCCTCTGCAATTCCAGCATTAGTTCCTTCTAGTCAATAAGATAGGTGTCAGTGTACTGTTTGGCAATTCCATGCAGTTTTACTTTTCTCCGACACGTCCTGTTCAGGTTGGAGCAATATCTAGGCTTTGCCTCATGTTTGCTACTGAACCATACACATATACAGACATAAATTATCAAGTCACATTCAATTTTCATCAAAAAGATATCAAATATGTCAAGCTTACCACAAATCATGGAAATAATACACAAATACGTTGACTGGCGATGAATATGGCACAATTTCAATCTGCCGCCGTCCCAGGCTTTTATTTAGAAAAATATGCACTGAAACTCAACGCACTGTTTCTTAGTAAGTTTATTTCAAAATGTGGCACTGAACTGACGCTCCTAATTGACTATATTGGCGGGTCTAACCAATCGGGCCATGTTTACACAGCTTTTCAAAAAAAGTACCCTTACTACCGTTTCCCCTAACAACAAAGAATTAGTATTTATAGTCCGACTAATCGTGTTTAGCCTTACATATCATTCCCGCCAATCAAATAGGATTTAACATGGGGACCTATTTCCCGTACAATGGTGGTTTCAAAATCTGCCACTGCGCGATTCTGATTTTGGTGTTGTCTGCCACCCTCACTATTTCTTTTGGCTATAATTTGTTAATTCCTAGACTATTTGCGTAACACTTAACATATTATTTGTCAGCAAGTCCTAAGGAACCCAAATATATAAGTTTTAAGGGAGCTAAGTGGCTGCGTTCAAAATATGTATTTTCTTCTAGGATAGTCGTGCTATTGCCACCTCCTCACTTCCAAACTTTATGGTGTCTGCTGTACTGTCAGACTTTCAAACGTAAACCAGTATAATGTCATGTTTCCTAATAATAATTTTACAGGTTTTTAAACCTAACTCTCGTAGTTTGTAGTGTTTTTTTATCACTGTCGATTTAAAAAAAGTTAGTGCTTCTGGCCTTACGCTTGGGGTGGCATTAATTATCGCGAGACGCGTGTTAGTGTTGCATGCGTTCCTGCTTTCAGCCCTCCCTCTCTTTCTATCCTAAGTCCATCTGTCCTTTCGTTTATGTTAACGTAGTGTATAAAATGAAATTAATGGAAGTATTAATTTAGGTCATTACGCAGGGTGCCTAGCTCAAGGTTTTCTTAGAAATACAGTACACGTTTTATTGTAGAAAGCGTGTATTGATGCAGTAGGCTTTACTATCAACGTGAAAGCGTGAGAATATGCAGGACGAAGCATAAAAAAATGGTTTTTTTATTGTTCACCCCGCATCACGTTCTATTACCACAGGCGTACGCTATTGGAAAGCACGGGTCTTTAACCATTTCTCTTTCCTTTTATTGACTTTATGTGTTAGGCTTTACATTTACCTTTTAATTTATATATGTGGATTTAGAATGTTTCATGACAGGGTCCCACTTTTATTCGCGAAACCCTATCAGGTAGTAAATAAATCATAGAGCAAACAATGTTGTTCACTAGGTTTACTATGTAAGTATTCTCTATGTAACACCGTATAAACCAGCACAGACTGCTGGACTCTGAAAAAAAAATGAAATAAAATAAACTAGCATCATACTAATGGACAAGCATCATCTACGTAATAATACATACACATGTGTGCAAATCTGCTGGTGCATGCACTTATATGTTCACGTGCTTGTGTGTGTGTTGTTTGTATTTGTGCGGGTCTGTACGTATATGTAATCAACAATAAACATATCTCAGTCAACAATAAGGCCTTCATGTTCCTAGTAAATACTAACTAACTACGTCATCACGCTACACAAATAATAATAATAATAAGTACACACTTGTATACAGCGCAAGGCGACACTTGAATTCCTCTAATAAAATCACTTAGTGCGTTGACACACATCTCTTAATTGAAGGTAGCCATGATATATGTCGTGAAACGAGTGTAACCCACTACTTTGTTAATCACTATGTCGAGATACAGATTTGCTTCACCTAATCAACGAGCAACGTTCACCAGTCTCTGAGACAGAATAAATTAACGGCCATCTTATTCACGCAAGATGGCGGATGAAAACTGAATAAAATTAGGCTGTACAGCACTTGGGACTAAACCGGAGGAAACCAATCATTTTGCTCCGCCAGGAACCAACCGAAAGCCTTAAGAATTCACCTACCTATATAATCGGGCGGATTTTATGCATAAACACACATCACCGACGCGACGCCAGAGATACCGACCGACCTGAAGAGGAGGAAAGCTGTCACCTTGATTTATAGCTTACCTGGAGTGCATTGACCTGCAGCTGGCTTTGCTAAGTCAAGTCAAAATCTGGCCGGTTGAATCTTAGAGGGTTTTATTCGTGTCCTAAAACCTGAGATCGAGGGTCGTCAATCCAGCTGCCTGGAACTCCGCAGGAGCATAGAGGTTGTCCTGACTCTACATCTTTGGTCCCCCTCAGTCTTGGGTGGGCTAAAGGAACGATACTCAGCCGATGTTGTGTGAACCAACCAAAGAAGAACAGACCTTAGAGAGATGAGTACACATTAGTACCATTTTCTGTCGGCATTGTGAGCATTAGAAAAAACTGTGAGTGATGAGAAAAGTGAAAATTAGCATAGCAAGAGACAAAAATAGCAGCATAGCTGATAAGTGTTATATCCTTAATTAACAGCACAGCTGATACATGTACTATAATTGAATAACAGCACAGCTGATATAATTTTTTTGTTCCTATAATTGGAAAACTTGTTGTAATTATTTATTTTTCATATCTATAAAATATAAATATTTATAAATCAATATGTAAACTTACAAATTCATTACATTCCATTTTTCAACATTCACCCTTCAGCACAAGAGTAGATAGTGTATATACTAAATAAATAAGGAAATTGTATTTGAAACGACTTGTCAATTTTATCAGTGTTTAAGTAAAATCTGTTTCCTTGGTTTTTTTTAATATCACAGTTAGTTACACAGCGGAGGGTGGCACTTTATGTCGGTCTCCTCTTCTCTACTATTGTTTCGAGATCAGATCATTCACAGCCGTAACTAATTTGTGATACCCAGTAGTTCTCTCAGACACTGGGACTTCACCATTTTCTGCAGAAATTCTATTTCTGTAATTGTCAGTACTATACTGATCCAAGAGCCAAATAAAACCTCTCGCCACACTGGGGGCTCGTTCCTGGGATATTTCTGTATATCTTGAGCCATACTTAGTCTATTCATCTATCTACTAACTCTATCTTGTGCCACTTCATAGATAAACATAAGAAACCGATTTTTGAAG